>PVHP010016456.1:0-35703 GCA_004024765.1 Zapus hudsonius
ACCTTGAATATGATTCCTATTGACCCTAAAGAATCTCTTTTGATACCCACAGTGCAGAGGACCCTGCTATGAACCAAAGATGACAGGCACAAAGGCACACACATATAACATGGGGGACAATGTAGCCAGGTGTGGCCAGTGGCTCCCAGGTTCTCCAGGTGGCTTCTTGTTATCTCGGTCTTAAGGTGATGAACTGTCATGACTCACCTCCTACCCACCCTATTCTAGTTTCTGGTGTCCCTCCTCTCACTTCCTGTTTATAGCATCTGTTCCAGTCAATACTTCCTTTGGGTATTTAGACCCCAGGCAGAGTTTCACATCTGTTGCCTTTATTATTTGAGACATTTGTTTTGTGGTTAAACATGGAGAAAGGTCTCAGCTTGATTCCTACAAAGAACAGCCACTTGCATAATTTAAAATTATAACTTTAGCTGACTTTCTCTTCCAAGTTTTTATTGTCTTTCCTTGTGCCTACTATAAAACCCAAGTTGCCCCACTTCCCTGGCTCATGAGATGATCACAACGGTCACTTATATTCACTACTCGCTAGATTTTTTCCTAGTCAACTGGATCATCTGTATGAATTATTATATAATCAATCCAAGAAAAAAGCATTATCATACCCCAAATTTATTTTGAGAATAAGACAAAAGCTTCAGACTTACAAAAATGAGAAATATATTTTAAGTAATTTATGCTACAACTTTTCCATCAGATGCTTAAACATATGTTAGAAAAAATATTGTGTTGTTGCTCTACTTGTGAAAAGCAGTGAGCACAGAATGTAGACTGTGACTTGTTAAGTCCTTAAATTGGAATTCACTGAGAGGCACAGGCCAGTACATCCAAACCCATGTAGCGAGTCAGCAAGGTAACATCCAGATAGGCGCAGAAGACGAGCCGGCTGATAGCATTCCTTTCTTGAGCAATGACTCAAATCAGCCAGACTGAAAATAAATCTAAAGGGCACACAGCTGGCATGTCGCTGCAAGCAGCCTACTGAGCAATAACCTGATTCATTTCCCCCTATTTGTACGAGTGGCTCAGCAACAAAGCCTGTAGTCCAACAAGTACATTAACCCTCAGCCTCCCAGGGGCGGCTCTGTTGGGTTCCTTTGCTTTGATGGGTACCATCTACTGCACATAGTAACTAGTTGATTTTATTTCCTGCCAAGCAGACCTTGAAAGTCAATGAACCATTTACAGAAAAATCTGAGAATAAGACTTTATCAAAAGAACATCGTCATCAAGATTTGAGGGACAGATAATGCTGGGCCAGAATTCTATGCCCATCGCCTGAGTTTAGGTAACCTACTTGCTTTCATTATTAAGGGGCCTTAGCAGCTGCTTTAAGTTTTTAAAATATTTATTTATTAATGACTTATTTGAGAGAGAGAGAGAGAGAGAGAAACAGAGAGAGAATGGGCATGCCAAGGCCTCTTGCCACTGCAAACAAAATCCAGATGCATGTGCCACTTTGTGCATCTGGCTTTACATGGATACTGGGAATTAAACAGCAGTGGCTGGCAGGCTTTGGAAGCAAATGCATTTATCTGCTGAGCCATTTCCCCAAGTCCCCTGCTTTATATCATGGGGAATTTCAACTGTGAACACAGAAAAGGGAGGAGGGGGAGAGAACACTGTAGCCCACGTGCCCATCAACAGTAGAATAATCATAAAAACCACCCTCACTAGATTATCTGAATCAAATTTTAGATTTAGCTCACATCTTATGTCACCACATCTCTCTAAAGCAGGTTTTTTTGTTTGTTTTTTAAATATCACCACAATATCACATTTCTCCCCAGTAATATGCTAATAGATATTTAACCACCAATCTCTGGAATAATCAAGAAGGCCTGATTTGAAGTCTACTATTTTTCCATAGTATAAATGTTCTGACCACAGCTGATTTCAAATTACCAACATGTAGCATAGCGTAGCTAAACTGTATACAACTTCAATGCTACAGACACTTTGGCCATAAATATCCTTAATAGGATACACAGTAGTAGCAAATTATAGTAAAATCATTAGGAAGTGATAAATGCATGGACTACTTGTGATATTTTCTAAGTTTTTATAAGGGTGTGTGTGTGTGTGTGTGTGTGTGTGTGTGCGCGCGCGCTCACATGAAAATGTCTGTGCATGTGCAGATCAGAGACCTCCAGGGGTTAGTCCTTAACCACTATCTTTTTTTTTTAAATGAAGACTAGTTTCTTATTAGCCTGGAACTTGACAAGTAGGCTAAACTGGCAGACCAATGAGCTCCAGGGATCCTCCTGTCTCTGCCTCCCCAACACTAGGATTATAATAAGCATATACCACCCCAACTAGTTTTTAAAATATGGATTCTAGGCATTGTGCTCAGGTCCAAGCAAGGCAGAACTTTACTAAACTATCTCCCAGCCCCATAATTTTAGTTTTTTAATAGTTGTGTTTAACAACTGGCTTGCAAAATGCAGGAAAGGGTTTTTATAAGCCTGTGTGTGAACTGGGTCACAATGAAATAAGTAGCAATTCTTAACTCTTACTGACCGTGCAAATTTCTTTAATGTGTCTCTTTTCTCTGTCTCCCTCTGAAGTAGAGAAGTATTTCAGCAGGAAGAGAAAGGGAACTCAGCTTCAGAAAGCCACGCCAGTTGGCTGGGCACTACGGATAACTCAGTCTGTGTCCAGGAGGTTGAATCAGAAGCCCTCACGAATCCGAGCCTTCATATCACTGGGGAGTCATAGCAATGCTTTTATCACAGACCCTAAGAAAAATCATTTGAAAAGGAGCAGGAGCCTCGAGGGGCTTGGAGGAAGGGAAATGTGCTCAATCCAAGAAGAAGACTATAAACTGCTAATGGATTCTAACAGGAAGAAGATAGCTAAGGAGATGTGAGATAACTTGCGTCTGGTACATCCCACACGAAACTCAGTTTGCAAAAATTCCTCTGGAGGGGTGGGGAGGCAGGAGATGTAGATGCTTCCTTGCCAAGCCTACCTGCCAGGGTTCAATTCCCAAGCCACCCACATATACCACATAAAGGTGTCTCTTTGCAGCAGTAAGATATCCTAGTATACACACACACACACACACACACACACACACACACACACACACACACACACCACAAATAAATAAATAAGAAAAATATTTTTAAGTTCCTCTGTGGGACTGGGGAGATGGCTCAGTTAGTAAAGTGCTTACCACATAAGGATGAGGACTTGAATTCAGATCCTTAGTGCCACGTAAAATGCCAGACATGTTGGTATGTGTCTATAGTACCAGCCCTGGGGAGGCAGAGACAGAAGAATTCCAACAGCTCACTGGGCCAGCTAGTCTAGCCAAGCTACAGGTTCAGTAATAAACCCTGTTTCAAAACAAAAAAAAGACAGGGTTGGAGAGATGGCTCAGCAGTTAAAGGCTCTTGATAGCAAAGCCTGGGTTTGATTCTCCAGTACTCATGTAAAGCCAGATGCACTAAGTGGCGTATGCGCCTGGAGTTTATTTACAGGAGGCCCTGGCATGCCCATACTCGTTCTCCTGTTTGCTTCTTTCTCTCCATCTGTCTGTCTCAAATAAATAAAAATATTTTTTAAATAACATGGAGATGCTGGAGAGTGGTTAAAAGTGCTTGCTGGCAAGTCTGAGTTCAACTCCCCAGCACCCATGAAAAGCCAAACACAAAGTGGCATGTGCACCTGTGATCCAATGAGAGGCTGAGCAAAGAGAATAAGAAACTCGGGGGAGGGGGGCAGCTAGTCTGATGTGCTTTTTCAATGACAGGAGACCCTGTCTGGAGGAAGGCGAGATGAGAACATAGACACCTGAGGTGTCCTCTGCCTTCTACACGCACACTGTAGCACATGTGCACCCATGAACACACACATACACATGCAAAGGAATTTTTTAAAAAAATACAAATAAGATGGAGAGTGAGGATGACATTTAACCTCAGAACTCTGAACACAAGTGGACACATATGTGTACCCACCCCCACAAAATCCCTCTAAGTGTGTCTTTCAGAACTGACGGCAGTATACAGGTGTGCTATGGCCTATCTAGGTGGTAAAGTGAAGTAGCTTCCAGTCTACATAGGATGCCATGTTGGACTGAGACTCTACCTGGAACTCACAGTCAAGCAAAACTCCCAAGTCCAATCAATGAACATTTGAAAAATATTAAGCAATAATAAAAAATAGGAAAAATTCTAACACATATAAGAATATAAAAGCATACTGACTGCCCATGAGCCCTTCACCTGGGCCCAACAATGACCCACCCATACCAGACCCATGCCAGGTCGGTTTCCCAGAGAACTGTGGGCTAAGGATTTCATCTGCCGTATTTCGGTACTACACACCTCAGTATCTCCCCTCTACTCTTTCTTCTGCATCTCATCCTGAAGGCTCTCCTCCTCCTAAATTCCCAATGAGCTCACAACTAAGTCATGTCTTCTCCTTGGGACATCTACCTGATGGCTGTCCTGCAGTCCTTAGGTTGATATTCACAAAAAAAAGCAGGAAACCTCCTGACTATACATTATTTCAAGAATTCATGGCCGGGCGTGGTGGCGCACGCCTTTAATCCCAGCACTCGGGAGGCAGAGGTAGGAGGATTGCCGTGAGTTCGAGGCCAGCCTGAGACCACAGAGTGAATTCCAGGTCAGTCTGGGCTAGAGCAAGACCCTATCTTGGAAAACAAAACCAAAAAAAAAAAAAAAAAGGATTCATGCTTAGTAGAGAAGAGACTAACAGGTAACAACCAGCTTTTACAAAGTTTGGTGACAAAGTTTGGCATCATTTTACATAGCATACTGACCAAACTCCTTGTGCGCAAAATATCTTGGGAGATGGCACAGGACCAGGCGTGCAGGCAGTATGATGGGACAGGAAGGACAGTACAGGGTTCAAAGGCCTGGGTTCTTGTCCTGTGCTTTGCTTCTGTGCTATTTTGAGGGGTATATTGAGTGGCTTCTCTGAATACTCATGAAAATAAAAGTTAGCTGCTGTCAATCTCTCTCAGTGAATTGTCAGAGTCAACTGTGATTGTTTACATAGAGGAGGTTATGAAATTGATAGAAACCATTTATTTATTTGCACGTATGTCGGTGTGTGTGTGGGGGGGTATGTGTGTGGTGTATTGTGGTGTGTGTGTGCATAAGGGACTCACCAGGGTTTCTTGCTGATGAAAACAAACACGACACATGTACCACTTCTCATATCGAGCTGTTATGTGGGTGCTAGGAAACTGAACCCAGGCTAGCAGGCTTTGAAAGCAAGCACCTTTAAATGCTGAGCCATCTCTTCAGCCCCACCTGTATGCTGAGGTGGTTTGAATGTGAATGGCTCCCATAGCCTCAGGTATTTTTGCTTAAGCTTCCTACTAAGTCTCTAGCAGGCAGACCCCTCTTGGAGGAGATGGATCTTGGTTCCAGCCCTAATGTGTTCAGAGTCAGCTCATGCCAGCCAGTTCTGGCTATTGTCTGTCTGCCATGGATGTGCGATGAAGTGAGGCAGCTATTTCCACCAGATTCCCCTTGAATCTGTAAGCCTGAAATAAACCCTTTCCTCCGTAAACTGCTTCTAGTTGGGTGCTTTGTGCCAGCAATGAAAAGGTAACTCCAACATACACTATTATAAATGCAGAAGCAATGAGCCATCTCACTAGACAATAAAGAAACCTATTGCTTGGGGCCCTGGATATGTGAGGGAAATCACTGAAACTCTCACCAGGAAGAAAGGGAAAGCGGCAGTGTGAGAATCAGATTAATTCATAACCAACAAAATAAACCTGGAGGAATATCAGAGCATTTTGCTTTTTTTCTTTCTCAGACCTTGAAATCACTGCTATAGAAATGGACAAAGTGAGGGATCCTGAGGAGGGGGGTGCAATATATGTTACATGTGTAATGAAAAATGACATGCAAAGGCAACATTCAACATGTGATTTTCTTTTCAAGTAAAGCTGCAGAATAATCCAATTCAATGGTTATAAGCCTGAGTTTATGCTCTCCCGGGACACCTCAAAGCCTCTGCCTTCTCAACTCTGCATTCTGCTCAGCCTAAGCAGTCATAAAACCTCAGCATCTATTACACTACACTAAACAGGCCGGACACGACAAAGGAACCGAGGTCTCTTCTTGCTCTAGTTGCAAAGAGGTTAGGAGGATTTACAAAGAAAACACTGTTCTACAAACCACATTCGCTGTGCTGTGGGTAAGATTCAAAGGGGTTTAACCCAACTAAATCTCTCTTCCTAGATGCTATCAATGTTATTCTAAATTTTCTTACAAACAAATAAAAATTATAGGGGCTGGGGAAAAGGTTTAAATTTTAAAGAAACTGAATTATCTAGGCCAACCTAGGAGAAGGAATAGTTTCAATTTGGGACTTTAATACGACTTAACAGTAGTCAATAAAAACAACAGCTGCCGAGCCTGGTAAATCCAAATGAGATTATTAGGTCAAAAAACACAGAAATTCACAGAGAACATTCCAGAATTCCCAGCATAAAACAAAACAACAAAAAAAAAATCAGTGAAACAAAAATCTTATTAGGGAAGGAAACATTTTGTTTCAAAAGATTTTTTAAAGACTTGACCATGTATAATAACCCTGAAATATTATTAGAGAGGAAAAACACAAAATAAAAAAATAATTTACAACCCAACTTGGTTTCCTTCGTCTACTCTTTCCTCTCCTTAAATCACAGTGCATATGAGATGTAACTGTGCATCTTTGCCATGTTATTCTCCATAAGTACACAGTTACAGAGATTTTAAAAATCACAGTTTTTTTTTGAAAACTAAGGTCCTATTATTAGAACAAACTTTTTCTTTTTTAATATTTCATTTATTTGCAATCAGAGAGATACAGAGAGGGAGGGAGGGAGAAAGGAAAAGAGGGAGATAGAGAGAAAGAGAGAGAATGGGCACACCAGGGCTCCTCTAGCCACTACAGACTCCAGAAGCATGTGCCACTTTGTGTATCTGGCTTTACATGGATACTGGGGAATTGAACCCAGGTCCTTAGGCTTTCAGTGCCTTAAAGACTGAGCCATCTCTCCAGCCCCTAGAACAAACTTTAAGGAAGCTGCCAGAGTCACCGATTTTGCTACCTTCATGTATAAAAGAAGAAACAAAGTTTAAGACTTCTAACAAATAAACTGGAGCTTTTTAACTTTAGATAGATAGAACTTTGAGCCTCTGAAGTACCACTGGCCACGTAGAGACGCTACTCAGATCTCAAAATGTGCACTGGAACCATCCATTTGCTGATCTGTGTTGAAATTCAGATGCTTGTCTGCTCTGGCCTTGGGACAGCGAGAATTTTTTATCTAATTTATCTGTAGTATTTCTATTTGATCAACAACTATGTGCTGAGTGGATAATTCAGGGGATAAAGTACTTGTTGTGTCCCCAGCACCCATATAAAGGCTGGGTATGGGCATAGCAGCCTGTTTATAAGCCAGCATTGGGAAGGTGGAGACAGGACTCTCCCCCACCCCACATTCCTGGGGAAGTAGGCTAGCTACTCTGAGTTCAAGTGAGAGACCCCACACCTCAATATATAAAGTGAAGAGAGATCAAGGAAGACACGTGACATCTATTCTGACCTCCACATTGGTGCACCACAAGCATGCACACACACATCACAATCATATACATGCAAAAAAAAATCCCCAATGACAACTATGCAAGCCTAATTTTCCAGAAGTAATTTGATTCTACTTTGAAAGCAACAAGAAAAAATCAAAGCCTAGTTCATTGAACTGATAAATTACACATCATCAAAAACAAGGTAAAAGTCTTCAGAATAGTCCTCCCAGGGGGATAAGACCGAGTAAGCCCTGTGGGAGGACCCTGGCTCAAGAAAGCAGTTGAGATAAAGCTGACGTCATGGGCATGCTCTGTGACTTGGAACACTATCATCAAGAAAACAAATGGCAATAAATGCTGGTGAGGATTGGGCAAAATAGGAACCCTTCTACACTGTTGGTGGGAATGTAAACTGGTACAGCCATTGTGAAAAGCAGTGTGGAGGATCCTGAGACAGCTGAAAATAGATTTACCATATGACCCAGCTTTACACTCCTTGGCATATATCCTAATGACTCTAGTCACTACCTTAGAGATACTTGCTCTTCCATGTTTATTGTGGCTCTATTTATAATATAGTAAGAAATGGAACCAGCCTAGATGTCCCTCAACTGATGAATGGATGATGAAGATGTGGTTCACTTATACAATGGAGTTCTATTCAGCAGTAAAGAAAAATGAAATTATGAAATTTGCAGGGAAATAAATGGATCTGGAAAGGATCATACAAAGTGAGGTAACTCAGGCCCAGAAAGTCAAATGCCACATGTTCTCTCTCATATGTGGATCCTAGCGACAAATGTTTAGATTTGTATGTGAGTTGGAGTAAAAGTCAATAGTAGAGGCCAATAAGCTATAAAGGGGCGATAAGAGAGACTTAAGGAGAGGGTACTGCATAAGAGTAAGTAAATGAACAGATTACTAGGGAGCAATGGCTTAAGGGGGGAGGGTCGGGAAGGGATTAATTGAGTAAAGGAGGGGTGAGAGGAGGGTTAGTCAAAATTTAAGAGGTTTAGCATAAGCCATATGGAAACCTACTTCTCTGGATAATGGTGCATACAGTAGCCTACGTTGCTACTATAAAAATTTCAGTACGGTTCACTGAGAAATCAATCTGGAGCTGAGCCGGAAACCTCCTCCCTGTTAACCAGCTGACAGAAAGCTGGAAAAAGCTACAGCTGCCTGCAGCCCTATGGGAGAGAGAAGTCATCAATGGTGGTGAACAGGAGTGGAACTTGCAACCCTTAAGCCAGGCCAAATGTGCCAACTGGGGCAATAGTGGCTCATCTATTGTGGGGGAAACCAATTACTCTCTAATTGGACTGGAGGCCCGCTCCATGGAAGGGAATACATGCCTGGTACTAAAGACCTAGTCAAAAGTCTATGGCAGGAGAGGTCATGAGCCCTAGGGGAGTAATGGCTACTGTTATCTGGCTAAATACATATATTATTCCCCCCAAACTGCCTTATAAGCACCTTTTTAAAATGATCATACCCATATAATAATAGTATTCTCATTTTTGTCAGATGTCTTTTTCGGATGGCAGTGACCACTGAGATACCTCAAAAGACACCACAGTGCTGAGAAGAAGTGACAGTGGAGTGTTCAGCACTGGGACATCTCTATCACACTTCCAGGGGCTCAGGGTCTATTGCAGAAGAGGTGGATGGAGGACAGATTATAAGAGCCAAAGGAAGGGTTGGACTGCTTACAACACAACCTTCCAGACACAAAATGGCCGTGATATTCATGACTTCCCAGTGCCTGATAATACCTACTCATAATGGGAAGAAAAGATGATGACACCGAAACAAAATAGACTAATTGAGAGATGGAAGAGATATGAGGGATGGTGGAGAGGGAATCATAATAGTTTATCACCTATAATTATGGAAGCTATCAATAAAAAGTTTTATAAAAATAAATAAAAGCCAACGAGAAAGTCATGAAGCAAAACATGTTCAAGCCACGGTCTGTTGTTCTGACTCTTTAACAATGACCTTAGGTTCATGATCAAGTTTCAAATGCTTCTAGAATGTTACCATTTAAAGGTAAAATTCATATATATATATCATGAAAATTTTAAATTATATGATTGTCAAGAGAGTAGCAGCTAAATATTTTTTTCAGTGCTGTGGACTGGACCTAGGGCCAAGTGCTCCTCCACTGAGTTAAACCCCACCCCCAAATTACTATTATTATTTACTTTATTATTTTTGAGACCCCAGGCAGGCCTGGAAATCATCTATAGCCAAGAATGACCTTGAATTCTTAATTCTCCTGCTTCTGGGATTACAGGTATACACCACCAAGCCCAGCTCAAATTATCAGTACAAGCAGACTGTCACTCCAAACTGTTCACATGAGTATCTGCAGTTGGCTACTTTTGCCACACAGTACAGTAGACACCCACAGAGAGACTGAAAGAACTTTTATTCCACCACCATCTGCCTAAATGTGAGCCAAGTTACACGGTTTCTCAGAATGCCAGCTTGTTAACTGGTCAAAACAGAAATAATTCCTCCTGGCCTACTTTCTAGCTCCACGTTGATAACATCAAAAGCAGTGAACACTACCTCCACCCACGAGTTATCAAAGAATAGTAGCCCATGAAAGAAAACTCCCCACAAATACATCCTCTGTTCTCCTTTGCCAGGAAACCTACCCAGTATGCCCACAGTGTCCTAGCCTCTGGAGGAGAATGAGCTGTCTGGCATGCACAGATTCCTGGTCTCAAAGACTTCCCCTGCACAAATTTTCTCATCATACAACTATCAGAGGGTACTTACATTTGGAAGCCATAATACATTTTTAAAAATATATTATATTTATTTATTTAAAATCAGAGGGGGGGAACGGGTGCACCAGAGCATCATGCAACATGTGCATCTGGCTTTATATGGGTACTTTAAGTGGGAATTAAACCTGAGCTGTTGGGCTTTGCAAGCAAGCGCCTTTAACCATGGAGCTATCTCTCTAGCCTTGGAAGGTATAATATTTAAAGTTATAATAGTTAAAGCTGGGTAACTTGAAATTTGAGGATTTGGTGGAGAGCTTAATCCATACCTTCTTTGAGAAGGGACTGAAAACATGAGGACTATCATAAAGCTAATTAAAGTCCAATGAGCATATTTGACTGTAGTAATTATCATAGGATCCTCCTGATAAAAGGAAATGAAAAATATAATCGTGTGATTTTTTTCCCCTCAAATTTCTTTGATATCAGTCTCTTCTACTCCAGCTCACTGCTCAGTATGTCTGAGATGGTCTCCTTCATGTCTGGTACAGCCTCCCTGTGGCTTCAGTGTCACTTCCCTACATAATACTGACACCACCTTCTGCTTCCTTGGTGTCCCCGGACAGTTTCTGGGAAGCTAGGAGCTGTTTCCAGGGGTCCCTGGGGTAAGCTGGCTAGCCAGGCTAGCTGAATCAGTGAACTCTGGGTTCAAGAGAGAGACCCTGCCTTGGTAAGGAGATGGAGGGTGACAGAGAAAGACAGCAATGTCAACCTCTGGCCTTCACATGCACGCACACACACATACACGTGCCCACACACAAGCGCAGGCACATACAAAACCCAACTCTGAACAGCTGTTGGGTCTTCTGGGACTCACTAACTTTCACAGAATCTAGAGAATATTAGGTTGTAATTCTAACACAAATACAAAATAGGCACACTGACTAGTTGGTTAGTTTCTTTAAAAAATACAAAGGCCAGAGACTGTGGCGGAAGAGCGGGTGTGAAGATTGTAAAATCCACAGAGTTGGTAGAAATATCCTGAGGCCCAGCCCTCCCCCAGCCCCAAACTGACAGAGTTCCCAATTGTCCCTCAGTGAGCACCAAGGACCCTACTGAGAAGGGCCCTCAAGGAGACTGTGGGTAAAGGGTTCAAGACTATAACCTATGGAAAATATATACATTTATATAAATTGAAAAAAAAAAAGGAAACGGAGGACTGGGAAAAAATACATGAGCAGAAGTATTTGTACACTGAGGTATGTTGACAACTTCTATGGCATTAATGTCTATGCCATTCACTCTTTCTTCTTTCATTTTTTCCTTAGGTAGGGTCTCGCTCTAACCCAGGTTGAGGTGGAATTCACTATGTAGTGTCAGGATGGCCTTGAACTCACAGCGATCCTCCTACTTCTGCCTTCCATGTTGGGATTAAAGGTGTGTGTCACTACACCGGGCTGTGCCATATGCTCTTCCCAGGCTCTCAGGGGTCCTTCTTTACCCTCCTGACTTGTTGGAGAAAGGACTGTTGACATGCAGGAAGTGAGGAAGACCCAAATCAGCCTGGAAGCCCAGTGCCCCGTCCCCATTGGTCTGGCCCACTTCTGCCACCACTGAAGAACGCCAGGCAAACCTAAATCCCCTTTGACATTATGAGACACGTGGGAGATGCTCATTACATATGCTTTGTTCTCTATTTCTATGGTGCCTATCTCCATAGTAACAAGGCACACAGATGGAAAAAGTAGGCTAGCAATTAAAAAAAAAAATGGGGGTGGAGCCAGGGTTGGAGAGAGGACCATGGGAGGAAGGGCCTTTTGCTAATTTTGAGAGAAAAGGCTAGCATTTCTTCTGTTAGAGTGCTCAATGCATTTAAAAGGCAAGTGTCACTGAAAAAGTAGATTTTCTTAGTCTTTATGAAATCAATAATAGACAGCCTATACATACAGTTAATGCTGATGTTCATAGGAGGTCGGCTTGCTAGGCCTCGGAGATTTTAAAGTTAGAAGTATTTTACTAAAAAAAAATATTGAAGATGCAAATTGAAGCCTTTAAATAGCACCTACATTTGCAAATCATGTGTTAACCCCTCAGTGTGATGATTAGTGCTTAAAATTTTAGTTATTTTGTAGTACTAACAAAGTCAAGACATCTGTGAAGGAAGTGTGTTTGGGAAGATAAGTCACCACAGAGAATATCTTCCTGACAGTGACAAGCTTATCTTTCTATAAAAGGTATCCAGAGGAAATTCCTGCATGGGAGTGACTTTTGTAAGGGAGTCCCTGCATCTCTGGAAAGAAAGGGACAAGGCTCTTCTCGGTCACTCTACCATCTGCACAACCAGAGGCCATCTAAGTCATTATCCATCATCTTTAACTGAGGAGACAAAGTTTAAGTCGCAGGGAAAGAAAAATGTTCCCACGTCAAGATCTCTATTTCTTTGCTATTTTTTTTTTCTTTCCTGCCATGGGCCTAAGTTCCTACCATCATTTTCTAGAACATCTGAATACTTCTGATTTACTTATATTGTACCAGGAAGCAGGAAAAAAAAAACATCCTTTAAGTGAGATTTTACTCGGTACATGTGCACTCACACACACGCGTTCGCGTGCGCACACACACTCAGAAAGGGTACACAGCTTAGTCTGACATTTCTGGAACTCGGGAAGGTCAAGCTCAAGGCACAGTAGATGTAATGACAGCAGCTGCTCACTGTATCTTCCCATGGCAGAGAGGGCAAATAAGGCCCCGTTGGGGCTTGATATGTTAGAATGAGGTTCTCACCCCATTCATCAGGACTCCACCCTCATGAACCAGTCAGTCACTTCCCAAATGCTCAACAGCATCACCTTGGAGGTTAGTTTCCCACGTGAGAATTTTGGGGGCCACGAACATCCAGACCACAGGGGTACATACACATAAAATCCAGGAGATACTTTATAGATGGCATTTGTTTTCATTTCTGGTTAACAAAGGTCAAAGTCACTGACCCTGATCTTTAGGAGAACTTAATAATCCAAGTACTTAGATTTTAATAATGAAAACACAGGATACCTTTATGAGAATCTTAGGTAGTTGAGTCAGCCCATAACTAATGACACTGTGGAATTTTTACTTTGCCTTTGTGACCTTGATATGTTAATTAAAAAAATTTTTTTCTCCACTGTCAAACAGAAGAGAGATACAAACTTAGAAAAGATATTCTAAGGCTATTTCAAGGCATGTTACAACTTTTATGCACATAAGCATACATATCTTGTCCTGGGAAAGATTCTCATGGAGATTTATAGCAGAAAAACGTTAATGGGTTTAGAGAGATGGTTAAAGTGGTTAAAGGCACTTGCTTGCAAAGCCTGATGGCGCAGGTTCAATTCCCCAGTGCCCACACAAGGCCAGATGCCCAAAGCGGCACAGACAGCTCAAGTTTATTTGCAGCGACAGGAGGCCCTGACCTGTTTATACTCTCTCTCTCTCTCTCTCTCTCTCTCTCTCTCTCTCTCTCTCTCTCTCTCTCTCCTCTCTCTGAAATAAATGCAAAGAAAAAAGTCAAAAATCCATAGATACTCTGCAATGTGTCTTCCACACAACTCCACCATACCCTGACTTGAACTGAATAACCCAAATAAAATCAAGGGCAGACTCAGTCAGACTCAGGTGAGCATCATGAAGGACTTCTCAAAAGTGCCTATCCTAGGGGCTGGGGATGTGGCTCAGTTGTTAGGATGCTTGCCTAGCATGCACAAAGCCCTGGGTTCAATCCCCACTAACACATAAGCCACATAAACCTGGCATGATGGCACACACCTGTGGTCCTAGCACTCAGGAGGTGGAAACAGGAGGATTAGGAGTTCAAGGTCATCCTTGGCTACATAGTAAATTCCAGGCTTCTCTAGGCTACATGAGACCCTGTTCCAATGCAACAAATCAATAACAACAAAAAAAAATGGCTACCTCTGGATTATTGTGCTGGACACCCCATCTAACCCCACCACTAAGCATTCTCTACCTCTTCACTAGGCTTTATTTTTGGTCATAACATCTGTTATATGACTATATGCCCTGTATTTTCTGATAGGCTATCTTCACTGCTCTAGGATGCGTGGTGCATACACAAAAGACTCTGTCTCCATTTTCTTCAGTTGGATTTATTCCCAGTTTCTGTGTGATGCCTGGCTCATATTAAATGCTCAAAAAAATCTCTTTAGGAACTAATTTTTAAATCTATATAATTAAAGGGATGGGGAGATGATGAGATCAGTGGTTCAAGTTGCTTGTTTAAAAAGTCTTCCAGCCTGGGTTCAGTTGCCCAGCACCCATGTAGTCACTTGTGGGCCAGACTGGTTTACAGTGGCAAGAGACACTGTTTCAAAGAAGGTGGAGCACAGACAACTCCTCATGTCCACATGTGTGACCCCCACGCACATATCCATGTATACACAAATGAATGTACAAAAAGCTATAAAACTAAGCTCGGGGCTGGAAAGATGGCTCAGTCCATGCAAGCAGGAGGGCCTCTAAGAGGTCCTGAGACCATGTGAGCTCGATTCCCCAGCATCTGCATCAACAGCTCAGTATGCTCACACATGCCTGTAACCTTAGTCTGGTAGGGAGAACAGAATCTCTGGGGCTCACAAGAAGTAGCAGCTCTGGGTTCAGAGAGAGGTTCCATCTAAAGAAAACATGGGGATGAATGAAGGAGAGGGGACATCCAATGCTCTCTGGCCTCCACACACAAGATTTGCACATCTGCACATGTATAGGCATACACCTCACACATATGTATTACAACATGTACATGCAAAAAAAATAAGCCTAAGAAGAAACAAATAGATTTAAAAAATTCTGGGGCTGGAGAGATGGCTCAATGGTTAAGGTATTTACCTGCAAAGCCCAATGATCAGAGATCAACTCTCCAGTACCCACGTAAAGTCAGATGCACAAAGTGGCACATGCATCTGGTGTGCCCATTCTCTCTCCCTTCCAAGTGTGGTGGCACATGCTTTTAATCCCAGCACTCAGGAGGCAGAGGTAGGAGGATTGCCATAGGTTTGAGGCCACCCTGAGACTACATAGTTCCAGATCAGCCTGGGCTAGAACAAGAACACCTCAAAACAACAACAACAACAACAATAATAATCTGGGTACTGCTATGAGCCTTGTATTTCATTGGGCAATTTATAAACATATGTCTTTCACTTACTCTTCATACTTTCAGACAAATTTTCCCAACTGTTAGAGTCTTTTATCAAAATAATAACCTATGAAATGGTCAAGCAATATAGTGAAGGTCTCTTTGGTAGGATTTGAGTCCACGTGTCAGATCTTCCACTAAGTGAGAGGTGTGCTTAATTAAGCTGCAATCCTCTATGGACCTTTGTCTCCAGGTCTGTATCACAGTCATGGTATTGCCCACTTTATCAGTTATGCTTCTGGTTACTGTAACCAAATACCTGGCCAGAAGCAACTTAAGGGAGGGAAGGATTTATTTTTGTTCACAGTTCAGGGAATATGGCTGCTGACTCGCATCTCAGAGAACCAGGAAGCAGAAAGGAGCAGATCAGTGCTCTCTTTTAGTCTATGGGAGGGTGCCCCCATGTTTCTAACCCCCTTAGTTGTGGCTCATTACTTTCTTGTTTCTTAATCCAAACAAACTGACAGTCAAAATTAACCATTACATACATGTATTGCAGGCCATCAGGTGGACACATGTAAATAACAATATAATGAAATACAAATGTTTTAGTACAAGTGATGTTCTTGAAGGGTTTCAGAAAACATTAGGTGTAAGTTGCCCAGAGAAGGCAAGAGAGCAGGGGACAGCTGCCCGTGTCCTCTCAGGTAGGGCCAGAGCATTTAGGATCTGGGAGGGGTGGGGCCCAAGAAAGGTTCCCAACCCAGCAGGGCAACAGCAGCTGGCCAGCTGCAATCTGTGCTCACTCCTCCAAGGCTGCATTCATTACTCCACAGGAGAAAAAGTCCCAAGCCTCTCCCAGGTGTAAACCTTATGCATATTGTAATTAATAATCTATTTACTTTTTAATTTTGTATTGTGTGTGTAGGGGTGCACCAGAGCCTCTTGCCATTGCAACCAAACACCAGATGACAGTTTTTGCATCTGGCTTACATAGGTAGACTGGGAATTGAACCCAGGCTGGCAGGCTTTGCAAGTGAACGGACACCTTTAACCACTGATCCATCCTCTATCCCCTGAGAACCTCTTTCTGGGGACAAATTAGGATTCTTGATAAAGTTTTGCATCTTATTTTCAATATGATTAAGATTTATTCTTGGAAACCAGTCACATAATAATCCAGTTTCCTCCCAAGTGCTAGGATTAAAGGTATGCACAGTCACGTCCAGCTCTCTCTGTGTGTGTGTGTGTGTGTGTGTGTGTGTGTGTGTGTGTGTGTGTGTATGTGTGTGTGTATGTTTAAATCCAAATCACCAGGGTAATAAAGTTTGGGGTCATTTTCTTTTTCTTTTTTTTTTTTTTTGTATGAGATACTCTGGTGTAATCTATTTCCAGATCAATTAACGCTTGCCTTCCAATTACTTCCAAAATACCCCACAAGATTGTGGTTTTTTTCCAGCAATTTCTTTTTTTTTTCCCCCCTTTTCAAATCTGTCATTTTTCTACATTACAAAAGAAGGCCAAGCCTTACTTCTCAGGAGTCAGCTTATGGGGCCTTACCTTGGGGCACAATTTTCACCGCTGCCAAGCAAAGTGTCATTGTGAAATAACTGTAGGGTTACAGGTGTTGAGAAAATGAGACTTCCACAATTGAGAATCAAATCCTTTTGGCTTGGGGGAAAGTCGCCAATTCTCTGCTCTCCTAAGTGTCAGAAGAACATGAAAACCTTTGTTCTGTGATCACTCACTAGCACATGGAGTGAGTTATACCTCCTCTGCGCCTTTATACCAACTTATGTGGTAAGATTTTAGCTTCTGATAAGAGAGCCTCATCTAGCAAGAATATTTACCTGTGCATTAATGAACTACTTCCAAGTCTATATCTCATTAAGGAACAATTTTCCAATAACATTTCATCTACGTATCATAATTGCTCATCAAATATTTTATTGAGAACTTTATCATATATGAACATATTGCAAACTGGTCATATTCCCTTCAGGGAATGTCTCCTTTCCCGCAACCCCTCCCAAGAGCTCTCCTTAAGTGGGGGTATTGGTAATCATTGTAAAGTCAGAATTTTAATAGATCTGCTGTTATGGCCAGTTGTGTGTTAGCAAAAGTCATAATTCAATTAGAAAAATATCTTATTTAATATTTAGAGCCTAACTGTGATATAAATTAAAACATTAAATATATGTGTTTGTGTATGTGTATGTGTGCAGGTGTGTATACACTGTTTGCATGTGCCCCAAGACTATAATACAGAAACCAAGGAAAGGCTTCTATGCATAAGAATGTTACACTGGAATCAAGTTTTAAAAGAGCAAAAGGAAGAAAAATGAATTCTACAACCAAAACAATTGTATACGTTTCCTGACTTTTACAGAAAAGCTGTTTAGTGTGTGTTAAATGATGGGTAGAAATGAGTAACAAATCATTCTGGTATTTCATTTGGCTTCCACTGGATAGATTTGAAAGAATGATTTTTATTTTTAAAGTGTGAGTGTGCATGCACACACATGTGCATGCCACGGAACACACAGAGAAGTCAGAGAGCCCCTTGGGGTCCTTGTCCTCTCCTTCCACCATGTTTGAGGCAGGGTCCCTCTTGTTGTTGTTGTTGTTGCTGTGTTTTTCACTGCTGGGAAGTTCAATATAGTAGGTGCATTGGGATTTCAGATGCATGAGCCACTCTGCATCTGACTTTTATGTGGATGCTTGTGGGATAAGGGACTTTGACTGCTGGGCCATCTCCCCAGACTATAAAAGAGTGGTTTTTTTTTTTTTTAAAGAAAAATCAATATTTATGTTATCACAAATGTCATTTTACCCTTATTTAAAATAATGATTAAAAATTAGATATTAACTTTTCAAAGTGTAACAAAAGCAGCCAGCTACACACAGAGATAGTTTAAACTATCTGTGAGGTACAAGTCTGGAAAGGCCATCTGAAATTTTGACTTCTGGTAGAAAGACAAAGCCAAGATTATTTCAGAAAACACAAAAGCTACCTTAAGCATCCCTTGAACTGACTCTGGAAAAAGTTCAATTACCAATAGCTCACTGACTGTCCCACTGATGTCTCTTTACAGCAAGTATAAAGTATCTTATAACCTTTCTCCCAGGTTTTAGTCAAATACCAGTGGGCAGCATAACAGCTGCATGAATGATGCCTGCTGGGTTGATTTCCTTCCTCAGTTCTCCCTGGAAAGGCATCACTGAATGTTTACAGCATGTAGGGGCTGAGGCCTGGCCCAAGCAAGCTCAGGAGAGAAACATAACATATATTTTACCACGAAGGAACACCTGGTTGGAGAGAAGTGCTGTTTGCCTTGGCATGGTGCTATGATCCGTGTATGGGGCTCAGGGGCAGCACTGAGACAGAGGGGAGGGGTTCTGGGGGGCCCGAGGGAGAAATGCCAGCCGTGGCTTTTAGAAGGGATGCTTCAAATGAGTTTTGAAAGCTGAGCATGAGTTTGTCAAGAGCATCCCAGGTAAAAAGAAGTTTCAGAGATGCTTAAGTGCACAGCCATGAAGTGAAGCCATCTGGCTTTCTAGAACCTCCCTCGCTGTACTGGAAACAGCTCAGGATGGCTGCTGCGTATGGGGGTGTCACTGCACAGTGTCCACAGTGCATGCACTGGGGGTACACAGAAGACATAGTGTCCTGAGCAGTTGCAGAGGCAAGACAAGGGGAGGCTTTAGATTCTGTACACCCAGGCGTTAACACTTGCTCGCTGGCCAAAGGAGACGTCCAGTGGGACCACATTTACCTTTTTCTGCAGAGTGTACAACAGATGGGGTTTGGGGATGAATGGCAAGACTCCAAATTAAATCATTAGTTCAAAGACAATTTCTGTTGGCTTGGGGACAAGGCTCTCTACCTTAAGCACAAGAGCCTCTCTAGCCAGAGACCACCAAGTTTAACTCCTCAGAGCCCATATAAAAAGTTGAGTGTGGCCCACACATGTATGCCTGTAACCTCAGTCACTGGAAGGAGAGAGGTGGGAGGGGGGAGACTAAAGAATCACTGGGGCTCACTGAAGGAAAGAGAGAGAGACAGACAGAGAGAGAGAGAGAGAGAGAGAGAGAGAGAGATCCAATGCAAGGAAAGAAATGCACTGAGAAGCGATAAGAGGACACTCAACTTTCTCTTCTGGCTTCCATGTGAACTTCAGAAGTCTTAAGATGAATCAAATGTGCCTTAAACGTGCCTACTCCTAGCAAGAAATAATCAGCAGGCCAATGGCTGACAGGCCCATGATGGAAGGCTTGGTCATGCCTCCTACCATAGGTGAGAGAAATATGGACACCGGGCTTCCTCCATGCAGATGCAGAGATTAGAGGAGTAACCTTTCCTCACGGGTTTCCCCTTTAGCTCAGCTGGACATCTCCTGTCAATGCACTTGCCAGTGACATCCCTGCCAAGCTGGCTACCTGCCTACACAAGCCTGAAAGCCACATAGGGGCTAGACACTGGCCCTGAGGTTGGCAGAGAAGTCCAGCCAGCCCTCTGAAACACACTGCCCATGACTCTCACTCTCTGGTCATGTTCAGCTGGTCATTCCTTTCCACACAGCCTTGTCTCACTTGGCTACATGCTTCAAATTCTACTGGCCAAGAATGATGCAGACCAGCCAGCTCCCTGAGTCTGAAAAGATCCTACTTTATGGCTCCTTTTCCCAGACATATCAGCTTGGTCTATTAAGAAAGTATGTGTATTTAAGGTTTGCTAGTATAGCTCAAAATTGTAGAAGAATTAAATTATTACTTAGTCATGTAGCCTCCTTCACAGTATCACATTGCAAAATTGGATATTACATAATCTCATTTTATTTACTGTGTATGTGTGTCTCATAGGCAAGAGCTCTCCACTGAGCTATAAGCTATAAACACTTATTTTGTGTGTGTTTATTTTTCAAGGCAAGGTCTCACTGTAGGCTAGGACCTACCAATCTGGGACTCACTCTGTAGCCCAGGCTGGGCTTGAACTCATAGCCTCCTGAATATGGGGACTAAAGGTGTGTGTCACCATGCTAGGCTTTATAAACACTAGGAAATGACTCCTTTGGTTCGATGATGGAAGCCTGTATGTCCCAGCCCAGGTGCAGCCTCATCTCTCATCTGAGCTTGTTTTAAACCTCACTCCAGCTTGGTAGTTGCTACAGCTCACTAATTAACTTTTTGCTCCTAAAGTCACCATTCAGCATGACCACAATACATTTGCACATGCTTTTAAGGACCTCTCTCTCCCCACCAGCATTCGCTGTGGTTGTTCGCGCTTGTCCACAGTGACTTTTCATGTCTCCTTCAATACTGTAATCTAAATGAGGATTTATCATCCATCCCCAGTGCCCGGCACACAGTAGGTGATTAATAAATAGTTTAGAAACACTATGAGCCATATGTGGTGATGCATGGCTTTAATCCCAGCACTCGGGAGGCAGAGGTCAGAGTATTGCCATGAGTTCTGGGCCAGCCTAGGGGGGTTACAGAGTGAGTTCCAGATCAGCCTGGGCTAGAGTGAGAAACAAACAAACAAAAACTACAAAGACTATGAAACTGGAGCTGGAGAGATGGCTCAGTGGGCACAAGTGCTTGCTTCACAGGCATGAGGACCTGAGTTCAATTCCTGGTGCCCACATAAAAAGCTGGGCATGGGCTGGAGAGATAGCCCAGTGGTTAAAGGAACTTGCTTCCAAAGCCCAACACTCGGGTTTGATTCCCCAGTAAAGCCAGATGTACAGTGGGGCATGCATCTGGAGTTCATTTGCAGTGGCAGGAGGCCCATTCTGCCTCTCTCTCTCTTAAAAAAAAATATAAATATGTTCATATATATTTTTTTTTTCGAGGGAGGGTCTCGCTCTAGCCCAGGCTGACCTGGAATTCACTATGTAGTCTCAGGGTGGCCTTGAACTCATGGCGATCCTCCTACCTCTGCCTCCCGAGTGCTGGGATTAAAGGTGTGTGCCACCACGCCCGGCTATATATATATATATATATTTTTAAACCTAGGTGTGGCTGCACGTGTCTGTAACAGGGTGCTGAGTGAGGCAGAGATAAGAGAGGATCACTAGGGCTTGCTGGTCAGCCAGTCTAACTGAAAAATGGTGAGCTCCAGGCTCATGAAAGTCCGTCTCAAGGAAGTAAGGCAGAAGGGCAACAGAGGAAGGATACCCAACATCCTTTTGTCTTCACACACATGCATTGACACTCATGTGCATACATCACACCTATTACATAGCTCTCCACATACATGCATGTCCATGTCCATGCATTGACACTCACGTGTATACACCACATATACTACACAGCTCTTTTTCTAAGCACATAAACCTCCCCATACTCTGAAGCTGGGGCTGACTGCATGCATAGACTATCCCAGAAGATAATGTCAGGCACTAAATTCACGAAAGCTCCCAGGAAATGTTTTTATGAAACTCATAGCTCTTGCCTTTCCCTTTTCTTCCATTCCCTCTTTCCTTTCTGCCTCTCAGAACTTTGAGGTGAAGCTGCATCTTGGACCATGTGGTAGGGGAGTAAATCTAATTGCTCTGAGAAGACTATACATCTCTGGTTTGTCCATCTATAACCTTTGGAACTGGGTTGGGAGGTGTTGATAAAGGGCCTCATTATGTAGACCAGGTTGGCCTTGAACTTGAGGCAATTCTTTTGCCTCAGTTTCTCCCATGTTGGGGTTACAAGCATGTACCACCACGCCTGGCTGCCTACAGCCCTTTGACTAGAATGTTCAAGTGAAACAAACACCACTTGGATTAAACCAGGGTTCTTTGTGATCTCTAACTAATGGCTAATCTTAATTAACCCACCCACCCAAAGTGATGGCAAAGTTCAGGTGCAAGTCCATCAGTATGCAAAGTTCACACTCAGGAGAGCGTCTGGAGAACTCCTACTTGCCATGTGCAAGAGATCTCCAGTGCATGTGTGGAGTATGTAAAAATGATGGGAAGGGAGTTGAGGACAGAAAATAAGGCAAGCTTGAATAAACTCAATTCTGCATACCTAAGAATCCAAAGGATTGTGCTACTGAAGAGTAAAGAATTCAGTCTCCATCAGATGGGCAAAGGAAAGTCTCTGTGACCTACATGGAGCTGGGAACAGAAGAAAAACAGGGCTGGGTGTGGTGGCACACAAGTCTTTTGTCACAGCACTCAGGAGACTGAAGTAGGAGGATGGCTGTGAGTTGAGGCCAGCCTAGGCTAGAGTGAGACCCTATCTCAGAGAAGAAAAGAAAAAGAAGAAAAACAGCAGCTGTGCACAGACAGGCAGCTGCCAGGAAAACGCAGCTGGTTTAAAGGAGGGCACTGCAAAAGGGAGCTGGGAAAAGACCAGAAGGAAAAACAGTGCTCTGAATTCCAAGAAGCAAGAGATGAAGTTCAAATATACTAGCCTGCACAGGAGCAAGGAAAATCACATGATCTATATCAAAAACAGCATACAGGTCCAAAAGGCAAAAAGAAAAGGTCAAGGTTGAAGCCCTGACAACTTGATTTTATTGGTGTCCTTTACTCCGCGCCCAATAGGAGTAAAATGAAATTGTATTGCAACAAAGTCATTTCTAAAAGAAAAAGAGAGAATAGGGAGTTCATTATCACCCCTCTGTTCACTTTCTAAATGAACAGCAATAATAAGACCTTAGGATAGAGATTCAGTAGAGTTAGGCCCAATTTTATTTAAGATTTATTTATTTGCACACAGAGAGACAGAGAGAATGGGCACACCAGGGCCTCTAGCCACTGCACATGAACTCTAGATGCATGGACCTCTCTGTGCATCTGGCTTTATATGCGTCTTGGGGAATCGAACCCAGGTCGTTAGGCTTTGCAGGCTAGGCTCTGAGCCATTTCTCCAGCCCTAAGATTAATCTTAATGATCCAGAAAAATAAAAATGGTTTATTATGTCTGCCAAAGGCATTATTTTGCAAAGAAAGTAACGTCATAATGGTGTTTTCGCCAGGCGTGGTGGCACACGCCTTTAATCCCAGCACTCGGGAGGCAGAGGTAGGAGAATTGCCATGAGTTCAAGGCCACCCTGAGACTACATAGTGAATTCCAGGTCAGCCTGGACTAGAGTGAGACCCTACCTCAAAAAACAAACAAACAAACAAAAAAGTGTTTTCAAACTTTAAAAAATATAGTTAAAAAATAAAATGAAATTAGACAGTAAAAATCGAAGTCAGCAAATACGATCCAGAGGAAAAGGCATTTTACAATTGGTTTAGTAAATTCTACATAGTCACTGACTGGGCTACTACATTTCTGTTTGGATGGTCACAGACCCAAGCTGTTTGCTGCTACATTCAGTACTGTGAGAATCACACAGTCTCAGACATGGACACTCTATATGGCAAGCAATAAAAACCATTCCACCTAGTGTAGAATACAACAAAATCAAAATGCATTTGTTTCTGATAATATCAATTGATAGTAGAGGAATGTCAGGAAGGAGAATTTGGAAACTCAATTTGACAGACAGTAACTGAAAATCAGGCATTTGTATAGATAGCAAAAAAAAAAAAGGTTAAATTAAAGGAATATAAAATACCTAGACCATTAAAAAGATATGGACAAATTTAAAAAGCATTTACAAAGAGATGGAGCGGGTAGATCCCTGGAACTCACTGGCTAACCAGTCTAGCCTCACTGGTGAGCTCTAGGCCAATGAGAGGCCTTGTCTCCAGAAGAGGCTGCTCACACAGCTGCTGTTATCTCCCCAATACTAGGCCCACTGACATGTCCTCAACGTGCATGATGAAGGAAGTGAAAATAAAATGGAAAAAGACATCAAAATAGTAGAGGGACTGGCTGGAGGGAAGAAGGGGTTCAGTAAAGGGGGCATGAGGGAGTGGAGGCAAGAGAGGAATAGGAAGGGAATTATAATCAAAATTCATTTTATACATATATAAAAACTGTCAATAAAAAAGATTTTCAAAATGTCCTTGGCATTCCTGAAGAATGATGCCTAAGGCTGCCCTTTGCCCTCCACATACCCACACATATGGAAACATGCATACACCCAAACATGCAAACATACCACATACACCCAAACAGAAAGTCTACAAGTTAAAATTACTCAAAATAATTCTCACTTTGAAAATATCTCTTTTCCACTTCAGAAGAATGAATTCTAAGTTTTAAAATATTTCTCCTTTCAACTTTAGAAAACCCAAAAAAAAATAAATTTCAGGCCACTGAGGATAAATACCTCAGTGAGGATAAGTAGATTATTTTAGAAAACTTTAGATAACATGATGTCTTTTTTCAAATGTTATTGTTTAGGTCTTTTTTTTATTAAAATATTCATATTGTTTTCAGAGGATTATGAAAATTAAAAAAGCAGTGGAGACTATTCCGTGGTGAGTGTTGGGAAAGGCTTAAAAGCCAAATCTTAATGAGTCAAATAGAACCTAGCGGGCTGGAGAGATGGCTCAGTGGTTAAGGCACTTGCCTCTGGTGCCTAAATTCCCCAGTACCCACACCCACATTTGTCAGACCCACAAGGTGGTGGCCCTGGTGTTCTCTCTCTCTCTCTCTCTCTCTCTCTCTCTCTCTCTCTCTCTCTCTCTCTTTCTCTCTCTCTCTCTCTCTCTCTTTCTCTCTCTCTCTCTCTCTCTGCTTGAAAATGAATAAATAAAATATTGAAAAAAATAGAACCGATCACAATATAAATTTTTCATGTAAGGTTGTACAAGTTAAAACACCTTTTTGAATGTGTTGGTAAACTTAATTCTAATATGAAGGATTTGGACAGAGTTCTTTTACTTTTGTAAACTATGCATGAGAAGAGTGGCATGACTCAGTGTGCGCTCATTGACAACTTTGTTCACTCCCTGAACCAAGAGTCCTTTTTAAGCTCAGAGCAGTATCAGACAGGTTAGGACTTAAGGTCTTAAATCACACAGGCCCAATTACCTGGGGGATTAACTGTCATTTCAGATTCTCTTCAAGAGTGGAGGTGCGGGCTAGAAACGAAGCCAAGGACAAAAGAAAATCAGCTTGGCACCCATAACTCAAAATTCCTTGGGGCCTCAGGCAGTGTAACCTGTCCACAGGAAGCTACAAGAATGTTACCTAATTACACTGCACTTTTCCATACTTAAGCCCTAAACATAGGTTAGAGCACAGTATTAGATTGAGTACTAGCGGTATTATGTTGATATACAGCAGTAATAGTTTTTTGAGCTGGAGATTGAACCCAAGGCCTTGTCCGTGCTGAGCCCCCTTGAGCTATGCTAACAGCCCCTAATTTCGCAATCGATGATGAACAAAGTGTCTTAATTGGCTACATATTTATGATACAAAAAAACTGTTCATTCTGATCTTTTTTTAACAGCCCAGATTTTATTTCTGTTGCTGTTTCAATTTTTTTCGACAAGGTGATTGTATTCAAGGAAGTCCATACACTGACTTTTCGCTTTTAAATTTCTGTTGGTCCTTTTTTGTTGTTGGGAAGCAGTTGTTAGAAGGTTAATCTTCCTGAGAAAAGTCTCCCACAAATGTCTTCGGCCCACAGACAACCTATGGACTTTGGGAAGTCAGTAGGGGGCACGCTGACCTCTCAGCACCCGCAGCTCTCAGAGCCCGTCTCTACCTGGGCATCAGATGATCCTTTCTCCCAGACACCAAATTCACCCCCGCACCGTAGGCCAGCAGGACTCAGGAGCATCAAGTGTCAACAGGCGGCGCCAGGACAAGGGGGCAAACGTCCACGACCCCCGGTGGACCACCCTCGCGCGAGTGCCCCTCACCTGCGGCTGGGAAGGGTGTCCCCCCCACACCTGGTCCCCGCAACGCCCCGAGGACTCACAGGTGCAGCGCTGGGCTGCGGGGGTGCCGGGGGACCGCCTTGGCGCGGCCACCCACGCCTCTCGCCCCAGATGCCCCGAGCATCCAGAAGAGGTTCTCCGAGTGGGGGGACCGTCCCCGCTCTCTCGGGGCGCTTAGAGGCTGCGCCACCAGGTGAGGCGGAGACAGGTAACCGCACCTGCTCGGCCAACCCCACCTGCTGCTGCCGCCGCAGTTGTCGCCGTCCCCGGCCGTCCCCTCGGGTCCCCTTCCGCCTCCGACCTACCTGCGCGCGTCCGGCCCCGGGGCCCGTGCGCCGTGCGCCCCGCGGCCGCTCCAGGGCGCGCAGGCGGCGGCCCGGGCGCCCCGCACTAGGGCGGCTGCGGGCGGCCGCGGGCTCAGCGGGAAGCCCCGGCGCTGCCCGGCTCCTCGCCTCCGAGCTCCATTGTGACGCGGCGCGTTCGGCCGGCCAATGGGCGCGCGGCGGCGCGAACCGCTGACTTAGTTGGCGGCTGGCGGAGGAGGGGACGGGGCGGAGGCGGCGGCGGCGGCGGGGGAGGAGGAAGCGCCGCGGCCCCTGGATGGCCGCTGCGGCCGCCGGGCTCCTTCGGTTCGGCTCCCGGAGCCCCGAGCGTCGGCGCCGGCTTGGAGACTGCGTGCTGGCGGTGCCCTCCCGGCCGGGGACAAAGCGCCGCCCTCCACCCTCCCTCCCCGGCGCGCCATGCGGCCAGCCTGGGGTCTGCAGGCATCTGGCACGGCCACACCTGGATGCACCTGGATTCCAGAGCCCCCGGGGACAGGGGCTTAGGGTTGTCCACCCTCCCTCCTCCCCAGGAGGCTCACGCTGGGGACCCTGGTGCTGCGGATCCCTGGGGGTCCACTTTCTCACGTGTGCACCCCTGAGTTATTTGTGAGTCACCCAACTTGGGCGACCAGGAAGGGTGCAGGGCCTACCTGGCAAAGTCCCTTTCGTGTTCTCCACCCCTTGTGCTTGGAAAGGTCACAGGGCCTGAGTCCCTGGGAGGGAGGATTCCTGTAATTCCCAAACTGAGCAGCTTAAGTTAGATTCTGTGCCTCCAATGCATCCTCCTCTTTCAGATTTTTTATTGATTTTTTAAAATTTTTATTTCTTTTTTATCCTCAGGATGAGAGGATAATACTGTAGAGGTCATCTCTATACTCTATACACTATTTCACAGTGGATCAGATAGAGGTCCACCCCATCTACCGCCCACCATGCTTTCTTCTGCAGCTTTGTGGGCCTGCATTTGAAGAATATTGATGTGCCTTATGAAATAAGCAAAAATGTAATTCAAGGGCCAGCGTGGTGGCGTATGGGTTTAATCCCAGCACTTGGGAGGCTGAAGTAGGCATGATGACCCTGAGTTCCAGCCCAGCTTGAAGCAAAGAGTGAGTTCTAGGTTAGCCTGGGCTAGAGTTAGACCCTGTCTCAATAAAGAAGGAGGAGGAGGAGAAAAGAAAGAAGAACATTGTAATCCAGATCTAGGAATTTGGGGAAATTCATATTTTTGTCATTGTCATCCACTCCTATCATTTGCAACATAGTTTGATTCAATTAGACAAGATTTATATCTTTTGATTGTTATGGTAATCACCTCCCATTTTAACAAAAAAAAAAAAGAGAAAAAAAAAATCAGTACAGGGAACTCCCAAAGGACTCATGAAGACAGTATTTGAGAGATCCGACCAGTTGAGTTATACAGTACGGAGTTGGGTCCCATAGAGATTGTCCAGATTAGGACGACAACCTGTATCCTGAAGGTTAGTCTGAAGGCTGTCACTGTGTCACTGCACCTCAGTCCGCTCTAGGTTGGCAGTTGTTTTCTTCCCGAATCTTGGAGGAAAGCTTAAGAGAATATCCCTTCACTCGGTCACTCAATAAATAAGTGTGAGACGCTGTGTGTACACACCTAGTGTCCTATGGTTTAAGTGTGCTCCTCAGACTGCTTACAACCTGGAGAAAGAGGAAATCTACTTGTAAATTATGAAAAAAGAAAAGTGCAAGAACGCTCCGAAACAGGTTATAACATTAAAACCTGGAAATATTCAATTTTACAAGTGTGCCCTTGAATGCTTGCAAAGGGATATGCTACCGCTCATGAACAGATAACCCATTTTTCTTTTCCTTTTTTGAATGTTTTTTATTTGCAAGGAGAGGAGGAGATAGAAGGTAGGTGCGCCAGGGCTTCTTGCCACCGCAAACGAACTCCAGACCCATGTGTCACTTTGTGCATCTGGCTTTACATGGGTACTGGGGAATCAAACCCAGGCCATCAGGCTTTGTGAACAAGCACCTTAACCAATGAGCCATCTCTTCAGCTCTAATCCATTTTTTTCTATCTTAGTAACATGATGACCAGTGTGACCTCTTAGTCTCCTCACCGATATTTTAGGAGAGCCAAAACTTAATAATCTGTTCAAATCCTAGTTCCAATAGTGATTCAAATAAAAGGTGACTTCCCTGCTTGGCAACCCAAATTCTCATAAGCAGGAAGTTAAAAGGACCGTGTTCATTCAAAATGTATTAACTCTGGGTTAATCTTACATATGTAGCTTTTAAATGTAATTGCTATTACTTTATCCTAATTTTCATTGACAAAATCACTTTTTGATGACAGCCCTTATAACTGATGGGGAAGGGGGAGAAGATTTGTGGATTTTTATGCACTTAGGAAGCCAGCTCTGAACTATGAACATCAAATCCATCTCATTTCTTCTTTGATTTATGGCATGTCATACAGCCTTCTGTTTGTGTTACAGAGAAGAGAGATAGGAATGTCCTCAACTGCCTTTCTTCCAATTTTTTTTAACACATGATATAAGCCCATTTAAAATGCATAGTTAGTGGCTGGAAATTTTTGGCATGCTAGGTAGGCTTTGTAATGAGGAATATAAACATGATTTCATTTCTTATGCCTATGACCAGTATTTCTATTAACATTGCAATCTGAAAATGATCTGTGAATTCTTGGAATACTTTCAATTCCTAGAAGAGTATCCAAAATTCTCTCAGGTACTCTTGGACCAATTCATTGTAATAGAAAATGCTAAAAGACCCACAGCCAAATTTGTCCAAGGATGAGTGATAAAAACAAATTGCAACATGGATAGGAAACCATTACTATGTGCCTAGTAGTGTGGCTGCCAGTCAAAACTTAGTCCCTGCCCAGGCTTGGTGGCATATGCCTTTAATTCCAGCACCGAGGGAAGAGAATCACTGTGAGTACAAGGCCAGCCTGGGCTAGAGTGAGACCCTGCCTCAGAAAACTAAAAGAAATAAACAAAAAGAACTTGCTCCCTGACCTTAGTTGCCTATTTATTAACTATTTATTAACACAGAAAACATTCAAAGCCAGGTGTGATGATGCATGTCTGTAATCCCAGTACAGAGAGGTAGAGGCAGGAATATCAGGAGTTCAAGGTCATCTTTGGCTGCATAGAAAGCAATCGAGTTTTGCTTTTGCTCACATGATAAAGTGGAGCAATGTGGGTATGAGTCACTGGAGAAAGCCTCCTGAAGTGGGAGGTTAAACTCGGCTTTGAGGGACAGAACTGGATGAGAAAGGACTCCATCTTGTCCTTCTGTCTGTCTGCCCCAAGCATTGTCTCAAAATGGCAGTCAACCTCCATGGCTCAGAGGAAAGCTGGGGCTCTAGAGAGGAAAGCAGAGGAAATTGCTTCTGCTCTCTGCCATGTCTCAAGAAGAGCTGGGGTGTTGGGTCTGGACATTCATGTGATAAAAAGGGAGGGGGAGGGACAGGGAGGGGGTCACTTCCTCTGTGCCAATGACATAAAGCAAAAGTCACAAATGCCAGGAATGAAGATCACTGCAGGTCTGTCATCTCATGGCTGAACTCTGTGACCCCCATGAAGGAATCACAGAACTCACATGATTCGTAGGTCTCTCCTGGGTGGATTTCCTGAAAGAAAGAAAATAGAAAAGAAAAAGCTTTGACTGGTATCAGAGTTGAGCTCTGCTGCACATTCAAAGGCCCTTGCTTTGCACAGCCTGCTGGTCAATTCCCCAGCCATCCACCTAAAGCCAGATAAACACGCATGTTTGCAGCAGCAAGAGACCCTGACACCCTGACATCCCCACCCCACCCCCACATAAATAATTTAAATGCTGTTCTGTACTTGACTGCTTTAAGGGCTTAGTTTTCCCTGAAGCTTTTGTGATGACTAGAAGATGGAATATCTAATCCTAAGGGTTCTTTCCCATTTCAGTAATCTACAAATTCTTTAGGATTATGAGGAGTCATTTGTCTTTGGAAATTAAACACTGACTATCTGCAATGCACATAGAAAGCAGTGGGACCTGGCCGAGGCGATGGAGGAAACAGATCAATCAGTGTATAGGTTCCTTTTCTAAAAGCTATATCTGCCCGTCCCTGGTAGGTGATCCAGAGAGAATGCTGCCTCTTGAAGTGGAGATGAGCTATATAGCGCAAGTGTTTGGCTTGACTTGGAAATCTGAACTGGAATTATGAGTTGCACAAGGCCAGCTATGTATCCACTTCTCTGTGAGTGAACCACCTAGCGCAGTCTGTCATGGTTTGAATGTAAAGTGTCCCTCAGAGTCTCCTACTCAGTCCCCAGCTGCTGGAGCCTTTGGGAGGTGCAGGAGGTGTGTCACTGGGGTGGGCCTTGGGCTTGGTTAATTCAGGCAACTGATTGTTCAGAACTAGCTCCCTCTTCTCTCTCTCTCTCTCCTCCCTCTTTCTTAGGGAGATGTTGACACTCAGCTGCCTGCTCAGTCATGCTTTTCTCCACCACTATGAAACATCTCCTAGAAACTAAACCCAAAATAAACCCTTTCCTCCCATAAGTTCCTTTTGGTTGGATGTTTTATTTTCCCCCAGCAACAAGAGGGTAATTTCTATACCAGCTGAAATAGTCACAATAAGGCACTGTAGGGTCCAGCAAGCACATTGCTTTTGTCATTGCTGACCTAATAATAAGTACCTAATAAGAAGTACCTAATAAGAAGTACCTAATAAGTACCTAATAAGAAGCAACTTAAGGGAGGGGGGATTTAGTTTGCTCCTGGACTGAGGGCAGGGAAGGGATGGCAGGAGTGGAGGAAGGCTGTGGTGACAGGGACAGGGAGGTGCTTGCTCCTATCTGGGTTGATCAGGAAACACGGAGAAGGAAATGCCTGTGCTTAGCTGGCTGTCTCCTTTTTCCTTTCCATTTTGTCTGGAGGACCCTAGCTCATGGGGTGGTGCTGTCCAAATTCAGGGTGGGTCTCCCTGCCAGCAAATGTCAGGAAAAGCCTTCACAGGCATTCCCAAAAGTGTGCCTCACCTGAGCTCTAAGTGTTCTTAATCCAGTCAAGTTGACAAGGGAAATTAAATACCAAAGCAAGGATCAAGCTGAGAAAGGTCAGCTAGCTTCAGGGCTCTAAACAGAAGTGGTATTCTAACAGTAGTACGTAACACTTGTAAGTCTTGGCTCCTGATCAATGATACGAGGTTGCTTGGTCTGCTACTGTGACCATCAGAACCAAAGAGGAGAAGTTAGCAGCTGTAACTGACACTTGTGCATTCTTGGAAAGTTTGCCATATCCCCCAGGTTCAGGTGTGTGTGTGTGTGTGTGTGTGTGTGTGTGTGTGTGTGTGTGTGTATGCACATGTATAGGCCCATTCCCACCCGTGCTGGCCCAGGTAGGATGTGGATGGCCCACTCTGTCACTCTTCTGTCTGGTCTTGTTTTTGAGCGTGTGGGGCTCTCAGCTCTCTGCTCCCCATAGGCCTGGGGTTACAGGCGTGTATGTCGAAACACCCAGCTGTTTTACTTGGGATCTGGAGATTTGAACTCGGAAATTCTCAGGACCTCATGTTTGTGCAGGAAGCAGACCTAATGGCTGAGCCATCTCTCCAGACCCCAAGGATGTTATTTATTTATTTATTTTTAATTCCCTTTGGTGAAAGTGTCCACCGTGTTTTTCTGGCCTCTTCAATCTCTTGAAGGATCTTTCCACGGACCTGGAGCAAATTCCTAGAATGACCCTGAGGATGAACACAGCGGTGAGAATCCTGAGGCAGGCAGGATGAATTGGATCTCACGCATGCGCATGGAATAAGGTCGCTTGACCTAGAAAGCCAGGCTGCAGCTGTGCAAGGCCTGCTGTGGGCTTCAGTGTGAGCTGGTCGCCGAGACGTCTGCTCAGAGCTCTCAGCACCTGCATTGCTGGTGCCCATCTGCTCTAACCAGGGTGTGATGGCGGCTCCTCTGAGTCCTTTCTGCGGCAGGATGCCCTGACATCCTCAGTTGATCTGTCTTCTGGGAATGTGTCCAAATATTTCTTTGAAAGTTTCCCATTTCAAGAAAATATACTGTCATCTGGGTCACATATTGGAATCGGTCACAGAGCAGCCAGGCTGTTCTTGACTCCTGTCCTTTTAGTACCCATAAAAAAAGAGTGATACCTGCCCACCCCACCCCCCAGAAACTCCTGTATTTAAATATATATATTTATATATAATTATTTGTTTATTTTTAAGTAGAGAGAGATAGCAGAGAGGGAGAGGGAGAGAGAGAGAGAGAGAGAGAGAGAGAGAGAGAGAGAGAGAGAGAGAGAGAGAGAGAGAGAGAGAATGGATATGCAAGGGTCTCCAGCCTCTGCAAAAGAACTTAAGCATGTATCTGGCTTTCCGTGGGAACTGGGGAATTGATCCTCATTGATAACTAGGCCAATTAAATGGTGTCCAAGAATTCTGAAATATGGAGCATTAAAAGAGATGATGACTTCTAAGGAAACACCCATGAGTGAAGCCAGGCCAAAACCCAAAATTAAAGTTGAAGGGGCCCTACTCTGCTGAAAACAGCCCGAAGGGGGCCTGCTCAGGATGGGGCAGGGTTTCCTGTGGAATCACTGTGAGAATTGGGTCTGGGTTCCTGAACTTTGCTGAAATCTGGGTAAGAGGTTTCCTGGTGCTGTGAACGTGGCTGGCCTGAGAAGTTCCTCACAGCTAACCCTTCTGTTTCCGCCAGACCTTTATTGCCTTTTCTCTCAGTAGCTGTATTGTGCTTTGACCGCTAATAAAAGACCATCTGTTAATTCAAATCCATACTGAATGCGGGTCTTCATTCTAACTAAACGCACTCTCTAAGAGTAAAAAGCATTATATCTCTGTGGTTTAAGATCTTGAAAAATAATTTTTTTTAAGTTTCAAAGGAATAAGATTCAATACATTTTAGGTTTGAAAAAGAAACTGATAGCAAGAAGTATTGCACCTCAAGTGTCATGGCGTCTCTGCTAGTCATGGGATCAGCCACTCACAGTCCAAGTAAGAATTTCCTTTTTCAGGTGTATTTTACATGGCTACCCTGGGCATATTCCATATTTCAGAATTCTTAGACAGTATTTAATTGGCTATTTCATCTACCATCAAATAAATCATCTGTGCCACTATGTGCAAAAAGATATGGGGGTTTCTGGGGGTAAATTAGTCCATATGATGGGTGTGGCATTTTCCTTCTAGAAGCCCATAGCATCATGGCATGTCTCCAGTGGTGGTAGGTGGGGAAGTCACAGACAGCTCAATTACAAGGACCGATGGGGAGCCATACTGAAGGCTGAAAATAGATATGTAGGTGGAAGAAATTTTACAATTTTTATTGGTCTTTTGAATGAATTAGACTGCCAAATGAAATTCATGCATTTATTTTATTTATCAATTTAATAAGTTAATTCAATAGTTTGTTCTTCTGGATACCCGAGGACAAAAGAGAAAAAAAAAAGCCTACATTCTGACAAAGTATAACCACAAAGCAAATGACTTCTATTTATACACTAGTTACAGTTCCATAAATCTGTCAGACCGTGCATGGTCTCCTTTCTAAACAATATGCTCTTATCTCTGCCGTCTGTATACCTAAGAGTGCTGGAATCTGTTAGGAGGCACCAGCCTTACCGAGTCATTCTCTTCAACCTCCTGCAGCTCAAGCATCATTCAGAGGCCTGTGATGAAAGATGAGTGTTTCTAAATAGTTGGTCACTCACATCCTGTGCAGGGACACTGTGAAGCTTTGTCTCAGGAGGACACAAGCCACACCCATCACACGGACAAGTATGTCTCCACACACTAGCTCATGCTCTGTGTCTAGTAGGCACCACGTGAATGAAATGAAGGTGGAGACTTCCGAATTGCACACCTTTGTGTAGATTGTGAGATCGTTTCAGGAATTAACCTGCAGCTCTGTCTCCATGACTTGTCTGAGACATAGTAACTGAAGAATTGACACACAAAAGATTGGGGGGCTGGAGAGTGGAGGGTAACCAGAAATGCTGAAGACCATAGAAAGTAGCAACTTTTACTAAAAGCAAGCGAAGGTGCTTAGGGATGGGTTCACTTGCCTAGTTCAATCCCCAGGACTGAAAAGAAATGTAAGCAAAATATTTACTTATCACAAAATCACTATGTATGTGATAACGACGAAGGCTCTGTCAGCATCTAACTTCTGTGTGCACATTAGCACTGGATCACACTTTTCAACTTGAGCATCTTGTGACTTTAAATACTATAAGATTTTGGACTTTCTTTGAAAATTATTGACAGGTAGATTGGATTGAGAAACCAAAATGATTAGCATAAACTAAGCCAATCTGAGACATGTCTCCAAACATCCTCAACTTTTGAGGATAGCACTAAAGATAACTCGGATTCCAGAGCAGGGTTGTCGAGACCCATGTCTTAGTTTTCCCTTAATGAACTGTTCTGTCTTTGTCAAATGACTTCTCCGAGAGTGAGTTTTGATCAGGATTCAATGAATATTAGGGTTAGGGAGTTTCTAGGCACAAAGTAAGTTCTGTATTCATATTAACTTTGCTTGCCTTGTTAACTAAGCTACTTGACCATTTTGGGCTTAGAATTGGCAACTATAAAGTTAGAGACATTGGCTAGATTATCTCTGAAAACAGGTCCTCCTGAGCCCACTGTTTTCAGACAAGGACAGTGAACCATGTAGTTTGCTGGCATACGTGTGTGTGTGGGGGGGGGGTTGGGAAATAGATGATGTGTTACTAATACTTTCTGTATTAATGGAAGATTGAGGCATCTTTATTCATGAGACTAAATTCCTTGCATATGTCCTTTCCCTTAGTATCTCAAGATCTAGGTGTCTGGGGACAGTGGGAGGTTAATAAACTGCTAATGAAGGTAAAATAAATGCCTTTGTGTCTTTTGTTGTTGACTGTGTGGAACAGGAAGGGTGGGTGACTGCTTTGATGTTACCAACACAAACGATGTAAAAAACATTGGTGCCATCTACTGGAGGAGGTCTTTATACTGCGGACATTTTTAGTTGTTTTTTTTTTTTTTAAATGTGATATCTCTTTTATTGTAATTTCTTTTACAAGCAAACACGCACACACACACACACACACACACACACACACACACACAGAGAG
>PVHP010016457.1:0-35874 GCA_004024765.1 Zapus hudsonius
TCACAATCTTTCCGCCCCCTCTTCCGCTCAGTTCCCTGAGTCGTGGTGGGTGAGTAATAAGGCTGCTTTAATGTTGCGAGCTTAGAGGTCCTTGTGTCGAAAATCCTTGGTTTCTGTCTCATTGGCCTATCCTATGTTGATTGAATGGCTGTGGTTATAGGTCCCTTGTTCATCTGTCATTGTCTGCTGGGTTCCCTATAACTTTTCAGATTTTTATGAGCAAACAGCCTTCCATGAAGAGAAGTAACTTCTATTAAATCAATGTGGTTCTTTATAGAAACTAGAGTTGATTATCATGACAACATATACACACAACTAATCTTGAAAACAACAGAAAAAACAATTTGCCTATTGATACTACATTTAAAATATGGAACACATGAATGAATCTCTCATGTTATGTATTTTGTATACAAATAATAATGCATGAATATACGTGGATGAAAAACCAACAAATGAATGTGATGGGTACTTTTTGAGATGAAAGTGATGAAGAATGAGAGAGAAATTTACTAGGCAGCTTAGAGTAGCAGGGATCTGAGAGTGAGCATTTTTTTCCCTCTTTTGGCTAAACATAGAAAATGTCCTTGAGCCTGTTAGGGGGCGGGTGTCTAGTTTTTCCTTATGTCTTTTCCCCTACAGGTATTCCCCTTTTCTGAGCCCATACCTGGACTGACTAGCTCGTCCCCTCACCCAATATTATGAGTGTGTTCTTCTCGCTAAGGTCTCTAGGTACATGTAAACTTAATTACTATTAAAAAAAAGTCTGATCCATGACACCATTCAGATTACCTGCTCAGGACCCCTCCCAATGCAAGAGCTTCCTGCTTTACTTTCTTTCCTAAAACACCCATTTTCGGAGACTACACCTGCTTCTTTTCCCCTCTAAAGCACTATGATAAAAACTTTTCTAAACCTCACCCTCTGTGGTCAAATTCATCAGACTAGAGACCTCTGACTCACTGGAAGTTTTGTGTGACCAGGAGCCTGTGGCACCCTAACTCCTGAGTTAAAATCCTATACAAGATCAAGGAAGGTTTCATCGCTCTCAAAGACACTTCAAATTCCCATGTCAGAAGCACACATGTCGTGGGATATTGGGGAGTTTCTGTTTGTATTATTTTATTTATTGCTTTAAAACTCAGAGTCAATTGTAACAACATGTTAGAATTAAATGAGCAGAGTATAGAGTTGCCTGATGTTTATGACATTCTCCATTATGGATTTTTAAATTTTTCTCCTGCATTATGTTTCTTATCTCTAAATCTTTTAATGATAAGGAAGAATTTATATATAGAAATCTACATGCATTATACATGTTAAAAAATGTATACCTACTCTTTTTTTTCATGCAAGTAAAATTAGACTTAGGTACCAACCTTGAAACCTTAAAACAAAACAAACAAACAAAAAAAAAACCTATTTGTTTCCTCATTACTGGGAAAATGTTTCTACTCACAGAATACAAACATGAACTGCCTTAAAATTGGAAGCCAGAAAAATACATTTAAGCACGGGGCTTAGTGAAACCCAAATCTCCGCCCCACCACACACCCCCAAACAGGAGTTATTGGAACATACCCTCCATAGAGAACAAACCGTTTCCCCAAGAACATTGTGACCACTGTGTGGGACTTCTGTTCCCTAGTCAAGTATAGATACTTGGCCTCACCTCAGACATTGCCCTCACCCACTCTTGCCTAGTGTTTAGCCCCAGCCAAGCAGTATGCAGTTAGACGTCTTTGGCTCACCCCCAAGTTCAAAGGGCTGCCAGTTTATTCTCACTAGCTGCTGTGCAGATGTTCACAGCTGGGCTTAGTGCCTACTTTGGCCCCTGTCCTGCCAGAACAGGATGAGCTGCACCTCCGGGCTCATTCCTGCCACAGTGGTGATAACCTGAGGCCTAAGGCAAAATTAGAAAATGTCTTTGAAGTTTGTCCCTAGGCTTCCAACTCTTTTTTGGCTAATTTATCTCACACAAGTATATTTCTTCTTGTCTTTTAGGTGCCTTGATCTTTGAACTCAATCTACCATTGAAACTTCATAGTTTTATGCCCTCATTTTCACTTTGATGAAAATTTATTCACACCAGTATGTTAATTCCCCAGTCTTTTAACACTTTTTATTTCAAACTGAAGGACTTTCCATCACTGGCAATGCATTGGGTTAAAAAAAAAAGTGTCATGTTTTTAAAAAAAAAAAACAACTATGGAATGTGTTGTTTATTAAACAGTGAACACTGTTACTGCTCTAATGCAGGATATGTTCCATGCACCCTTCAAACTGTTTTAACATGCATTAGCACATCTAATCCTTGTTAATAGTCCTGCAAAATAGGTACTTATCATTGTCCTCAGTTTGCAAGTGATGACACTGAAACCCACCAGGGGTGAGGCACCTCTCCCAAAGTCAAACAGCTAAGTGGGTGAGTCAAGAATACAATAAGTGAAAGGATATTCCATCTTTGGGAAGAAACTTGGGAAATTTGCTACATAATTGGAATATAACCTAATGAACTAATTCCACAATAACAAATAGCTTCAAGTAGATGTGACAATGTTTCAATGGCTCATATTATTTGCACCATAAGGTAATCACTGCAGGATATGCTGTATTACCTTCATTAACGGGTAACACAGCAATCCTCTCTAAGGGAAAAGGAATCAGGAGAGCTCCTACTGCCATCAACTGACTGCAGGTGTGATGTGATTTTTGTGTGTTCACCTAACCTTTCAGATCTGTGATTTCCATAGGTGTAAATTAAGGCAGGGCCAGAGAACTCATTTTAAAGCTTAATCTCTCTCTCTCTCTCTTTCTCTCTCTCTCTCTCTCCTTTTGTTTTTGTTTGTTTTATTTTGAGACAAGGTCTCACTCTGTTTTCCAGACTGGCCTAAAACTCATGACAATCCCCCACTTCATTCTCTCCAGTACTGGGGTTATGGACATGAGTCACCATGCCAAGCATTAAGCATTGATTCTGGTGCGATGTTTAGGAAAGGATCTAGTTAAGGTTTTGTTGTTGGTGGTGTTGTGTTTGTGGCTCCATAAACTGATGAATGGGTTATGAAAATGTGGTACATATACATAATGGAATTTTATCCAACTGTGAAGGAAAATAAAGTTATAATATTTACATGAAAATTGACAGACCTGGAACATACATTGAGCGAGATAACCGAGGCTCAGATTTTCTATTTCAGTCCCACCATGTTTTCTCTAATATGTAGATCTGAGCTTCAAATTGTCAGATGTATGTGCCCTATAGAGAGCGGGAAGATAGAAAGATCAGGAACAGGGGGAAGAAACTTTAAGGGGGCAGGATACTAGAACACAAGTGGTACCACACCTATTGGGCGTGGATAACTGAGATGAAAAAGTTTAAGTGGAAACAGGTGAATGGGTATAAGAAAAGATGCAGTCCGTGGATTACTTCGGAGGTCATTGTACACTAACACTCAGGTTCATCCATGGAGCTGGGTGGGCAGCAGTCTCGGGACAGTGGTAGGCCGACAGGCATAGCCACCCGGGAGAACGCAGCAGTGGACAGCTCTCGTTTATTGTATAGATAAAAGTTGTTTATATAGAGGAAAAGGCAGAGGCAGGCACCTAGGCAGCAAGGAGATTGGTAGGGCTAGGACAGTCTGTGGACGACTCATGAATTGATTGGTAGGGGCCAGTACCCTTTGGATGCCTAATTTGCATAGATAAATTGAGGGGGCTATGTGACTCTAGACATGTATAGAATGGTGATGGCTGAAGAGGAAATGTAACCTTATTGTTTAGGTTTGTTATTACAGCCGGAGTGAGTTTAGGCCTTGAATTGCCTGCTTACCTCAGGGCTCAGCTGAGGCCTGACTGGAGGCTGGAGAGTCCAGGATATGCATGAGCTTTATCAGGGCCTCAAACTTGTCTCAACTTCCTTCAGAAGGAGACAGTCCTGGAAGCCTGCCAGTCTCAGCAAAACCCTATATCCTTCATGTCTCTTAGCAGGGTCCCACAAAAAGAGTCAGGGGAAAGTTGATAAAAACCTATAAAAAATAATAATATTGTAATCCAGATCAAAAGTACAGGACTGTGAAGACCCCAGGCCCTAGGGGGGCAATTTACTACTTTTTGCTTTGCTAGACAGATGTGATGTGAAACTTTCTTCTAAATAGTTGTGTTTTTTTCCACAGAATGGTGCTCTTCTTGGTCTTGAACAGAAAAGCACATTGTTTGCTGTGGTTAATGTAGATTTTCATAACTGGTCAAAGCACCAAAAATAAGTGCCTATTGAGTGTTCAGCTCTATGTGGGGCATCGACCTCATCCTTCCTCAAGGCCCAGGGAACAATGAAGAGTGGGGACATAAAGAATGGAAGAGCTGAAGAAAGGCTGGGTTATTCTTTTGTCAGGATATAACATGATAATCACACTTACAAACTCACAACAGCCATGGCTACCACCTACATATGACCTGCACAAGACAGGGCCCATTGATCTTCCCTCACATGCAGGGTGGGCTTTTGAGTCTCTCCTAGATGAGAGCTATAGACCGTCCCTGGTTCCTGGGGGACCAGGAGCTGTTCTCTTTAGGGATATGTGTGGAGTATGTGTGGAGCTTGGGAGGAGGTTCAGGGTGATCAGAAGGGGGGCAAGAGGGGACAACAAAAGGTCCATGGGGTCAAATGATGGTTTTATGATCTCTGTACCCCCACATGCTAGACAATGCATGTGTGCTTTGCTCATGCTACTCCTTCTTTCTTCCTCCCTTCCTCCTCCCCCTCCTCCTCCTCCTCCTTTTTCTTTCGGTGTTTTTAAAACTCATTGGTCCCCAAAGTGAGACAGTTTTCTGTCAAAGCTCTTGAATACCTGTCCCATCTGGGAGCTGGTTACCATTCTGTATCTAGCAGGATCTCTTGGTGTTGTTTGATGACAATCTGTGGTTTCTTCATCAATAGGGTCTTACTTTGATGCTCATCTGTGCAATAGTGGTACTAAACCTAGGAGGGTAATCAACAACTTACTTATTGGCTAAGAGATCCATTTAGTGACAAGAAAACCATTAACTGGAAATGGGATCCATGGCAGAATCCTATAGGGGCCAAGAACCTGGGCTCCTAGGGGAAATTCCCACTACCAGAGAACTACAGAGAGGCTGCACCCATTAGAATCTTGCCAAAATAGCAATGTTTGTCTCATTTAACATATACTGGTCTCACTCTCGGATAGAGATTCTGTTTGTACTTTTCAGAAGGCAGTGAGAGAGCCAGGGACAACCCAATTCCACCAATGACATTGGATGATGGCTGACATCCTGGCAAGAGGTAAACCACCCCTAGCCTTCACACAGGGCCTAAATGAAACCTATGAGAAAGTGAGAGATAAACAGGAGACCACTCACCACAGCAAGTCAGATAACCCATAAAAGGTCAATGAAGACAGATACCAATGATACCCAACACAATCCAAAGCAGAAGTCAAGATCTCAACAATAAGGCACACTTAAAACTCAACCACTATGACTCAGGGAACTGAGCAGAAGAAGGGGCAGAAAAAATGTAAGAGTCACTGTGGGGGAGAATATCCAGAGACACGGCCCCCCTCAGCAACAATGCACAAAGGGGAAACAAACAAAAATTGGCTCCCTCTGGTGCATTTCATAACTCCCTACCTTATGGACAGATCCAGTATGCACACCGAGGAGGAACCCCAGTGGTTAGGGGACAGTGAGGAGGGAAATGGGGATACCATCAAAAGATTTGCTCATATAATGAATATATTTATTCATAATAAAATATTAATTTTCAAAAAACTTGTATCTTGTTATATAGACCAGTCTGGCCTCCAATTGGTGATGATCCTCCTGCCTTAGCCTCTCACGTGTAGCAATTACAGGAGAACAACAGGATATCTGGCTTTTTCTTTTTGAAACATTAATATTGGGTGTGGAGGGGTCTGGAGAAATAGCTCACATGCAAGCAAGGGAACTTGAGTCCAGGAGTCTGTAATCCCAGCACCAAGAGAGGCAGAGACAGGAGGATCCCTGGGGCTCACTGGATAGCAATTTTAGCCCAATTGGTGAGTTCCAGGCCACCGAGAGACACTGTCTCAAAAGGAAGTCATAGTGTTTCTGTCATGGACACAGGTGCACACACACACACACACACACACCTGTGCACACATATATAAAACAATTTAAATTGTTATAGTTTACAACATAGGCTTATTAAGCTTAATAGATGATATTGAATGACAGTGTTGAAGGCTTTATGAATATATTTATTCACTTAAAAATCATAAGTAAACCTGTAGGCTATAAGGAAAATATCATAAAGGAATTTTTTGAAGTCCAATAATAAAGGATAGTATTTTACTTTTTCTAAAATGATGGTAAGCTTATAAATTGATACTCCTTATATTCTTTTTCTGTGTGTGTTGGGGGGGTGATTCTGGGGCTTGAACCATGGATCCTTTATGTGGAAGGCAAATATCACACCAGAGCTATATCCACAACTCTCTACACCTTATTTTATCTCTTCTTTTTTATGTTCTTCTTATTTTGTTTTTGGTTTTCACATCAGAGTTCATGTAATTTGAGGTTGGCTCAAATTAGCTGTGTAGCTGAGAAAAGAATGACCTTGAACTCTGATCCTCCTGCCCTCCCCTTTCAAGTGCTGAGATTGTAGGTGTGTACCATCACTGTACCCTGCCATCAGCATTCAGCCACCTCAAAACTGGGAGTCTTTTGTCAGCATATGTAAACCATTTCTGTCTTCACACTTAATATTTAATATTTCTCTAAACTTTTCCATTGTTTAGGTCATGTTCCTCATCTTTAATAGTACAAGACTTAACTGGTTTCTGAACCTTTACATTTTTACTTACTGTAAAACATTATTTACCCAGTTTCAATATTATTTTTATCACCAGAACAGCAAACAGAATGACCTTTTAAATTGTACACTTGATTATTTTAGTCTTAACACACACACATATATATATATATATATATAGTTTAATATATAATATTACTAATAATATATACTTTAACAATACCCAACCAATTCTGGTAAAGCACACATGTGTTAAGTACCTTGATGTGGTGGTTTGAGTATAAAATGCCACAGTTGGTCCGTGTGTTTGAACATCTAATCCCCAGCTGATGGCACTGCTAAGGAAGGTTGTGGAACCTTCAAGAAGTGGGACCTTGACAGAGGAAGTGCTCCAAAGGACTTGAGGTTTTATAGAGCATCCCACTTAGTGTTTGTTACAGATATGTATATATATATATATGTATCTCCTCCTTTTTGATGTGACAAATGCCAGTGGTTTCCAGTTCCTGCCTTGCATTTCTCCACCGCGATGGACTCTACGCAATGGAACTATAAGCCAGAATAAATTCTTTCTTTAAGCTGCTCCTGGTCAGGTATTTTATCCTAGCAATGAGAGTAACTGATACTCCATAATGCTACCTTCTTTCTGGTCTCTTTCTCCATTCCCCAGAAAGGTTTTCTGATGTTGACTTTAAATAATTTCAGAGTGGTAAAAGAACAGGCTTGGTATGTATTCAATTCTTTGATAATTGTTTTAATTTGCTTTATGCCACACCATTTGGTCAACTTAGTAAGGTCCCATGCTATTTGAGAAGAATATACTTAGCAGTTAGTTGCAACATTCCTTCTATGACAACAACCTCCAGGTTAGCAGCTTTCACAGGGCTGTTAAAATTATCTGTATCTTTATGACAGTTTTCATCTATTTGTTCAATGAGTTAATGAGAGAAATATGTTAACACCCCCACTATAATGAATGATATTCATTTTTCCAGTGTTTGATATGATCATGCCTGAGTCATGTGTTGGGAAGTTAGTCCCCCATGTGGCTGTATGGAGGTGGTCCGTAGTTCAGTTGGGAGTATACACCCTTGGGAGTTATTGTGGGATCATAGCCTCTCTGGCTTCCTTTTAGGTAATTTTATTTCTTCCTGGGACACATGATCTTGATTTTGTCATCTGATACATACAAAGCCGCTCTCATCAGAGCCTGCATACTGATGGCTGAAGTGTCAGTGAACCAAACAAACCTCTTTTCTCTATAAAATAGCCTGCCTTAGAGATTTCACAATAGCAACAAAAATAGACATATATAATCAGTTTCTCTTTGTGAAAATTCTTCTGGATTACGGAACACCTGGGAGAAGAAAGTCTGTCCACCTCTCAATGTGTCTGTGAGGGTGTTTTTAGAGATGATTACCTAAGGGGGGGAGACTACACTGACTACGTGTAGTTCCATCACAAATGGAGCCCAGATAGAATACAAGGGGCAGAAGAGAAAAGTGTACTACAGCTTCCATGACGTGAGCTTTCTGCTCTGCTGTGTGCTTCCTGCCATGAGGTCCTGAAACCAAAAGAAATCAGAAATGACCCCAAATAAATTTTTTCTTCCTTTCAAGTTATTCAGTCAGGTATGTGGTGCAAGAAAAGTCTGACTAATATAGCTTTAGTTGTTGTTTTTAAAGCCATGCATTAAGGTAGAGACAAATTCACAATTATTCTAGTGAGTTTGTATCTTTATCAATGTGAATCATCTCTTTTTATAACAATGTTTCTTACCAATAAAGTAATCACAATCTAATATTAACACAGAAACAACATGGTATATACTTTACCTTGAAGTTTTCTAATTTTTTTTCATTCTAGGTGAATCACTTTGACATTCTTGTGCTTCATTATTCAATAAGACAATATTTTTCTTTTTATAAAAACATTTCCCTTGTTTGAAGAGAGAGACAGAGAGAGAAGGAGGAGAAAAAGAGGAGGGAAGAGAAGGAGAATGGGCACACCAGGGCCTCTTGCCACAGCAAACAAACTCTAGATACATGTGTTACTTTGTGCATCTGGCTTTAAGTGGCTACTGGGGAATTGAATCCCAGCAATCATTCTTTGCTATCAAGTGTCTTTGCCCATTGAGCCATCGTTCCAGTTCCAGCCATCTCTTTTACTTTCAGTTGCATTACTTACTTTCGTACTTAATGAGAGCATTGACATATGTTGAAGGAAAGCCTTTTCCTGGGGTGATGCATACACAGGTCTTCTCCCCAGATAGAGCACAAATGACAGACCAAAGGATGATTACAACAAAGACAGTTTGATGAACCAAAGACTTTATTGGGGTGACTTACAGAGCAGGGTGAGGGGTTGCTTCCAGGAGCAATAGATGACTCAAACTCAAACACAGCTGAATCATCAGGAAGCCCCAAATCAGCATAGGTGAGGACTCACAGAAGCTGCACTTCTGGAGAGTCTTGGGCACATTGCACCACTTCCATCACAGGCAGCTCCATGGGAGAGAGTCTCAGGCATACGGCACCAGCTCTTGTATGTTCCTGGTTAGGTTCATACATTGGCAGAACTTTGCATTTCAAGCAAAGCCCAAAAAACCAAAGCAGCATGTTATTTATAAAATCTTTAGTCAAACCTAAACATTATGCTTTGTGATGGGTAGTCTCTATATTTTCAAATTTAGACCTAATATATCAATAGTATAATCACCTTATGGTAATTCAATCAATGCATTAAAATGAGTGAAAAATATGATTCCTGACTTATTTGTATTCAAGACAGGAAATACATTGCCAGACTCATACAAGTTAAGAGTTCTAGGGCTGGAGAGATGGCTCAGCAGTTAAGGCACTTGCCTCCAGTGCCTAAGGCCCCCGGTTCAATTCCCCAGTACCCGCATAAGCCAGACCCACAAGGTGGTGGCTCTTGTGGTCTCTCTTTCCTCTCTCTCTCCTCTCTCTCTCTGTATCTATCTGCTTGAAAAATGAATAAATAAATTATTTTTAAAAAAGAGTTCTAGTTTTATTATTTTTAACTGGAAAAGTTTTCACACATTTTTCATTCTTTGACACTACAAACTTTGTAGGGCTATGTATGTTAACATAATTAAATAGTATTTTAATAATAAAGAAATAATAAATATAGCTATTTAATAATATCTATAATCTATAATATCTTTAATGACAAATATATAATATAGATATTCAAATATCTTTCCAAAGAGCCATATTCTTTTTGTTAAAAAATTATTTATTTGCAAGCAGAGAGAGGGAGAGAGAAAGAGAGGGAGAGAGAGAGAATTGGAGTGCCAGGGCCTCTTGCCACTGCAAATGAACTACAGATAAATGCACCACTTCTTTGTGAATCTGGCTGAAAGTGGGCACTGAAGGATTGAACCTGGGCCATCAGGATTTGTAAGCAAGCACCTATGACTGCTGATTCATCTCTTCAGCCCTAGAGTGAGATTCTTTCTGAGCAATAAGAGGAGGGGTCGGTCTATATGAGATTACATAAAGCAGTCTAATGAAATCTCTGAAGGAAGACAACCCCAGTGGCAAACAGAACCTACATTCCTACATTAATATGTCAAGACAAAGGACAAAAGATATTTTTATCACAAATGTGCTGTAAATAACTCAATTGAAGGGATTCCATTGTCAAAGAACATTGAAATGATTTGGGAATATGACATCTTATTTTATTAAATCATGCAAAAAACACATAGTTGTAGTCCAAATCAGAAACTGCCAATTTTCAAGAGAATTCCTTGTGGCAACTAATACAGACAGCCCAAGGAGGAGGATATACAACTGATCAGGGATGGGGAGGGGGGGAATTGGGGAATTCGGGATAACAATGCATGGTTTGCCCACTAAATAATGTAACTCATTATGGACAATAAATATATATTAAAAAAAAGAGAATTCCTATATTCAGAGAAAAGAGTTGGAACACTGAAAGTTGACTGTAAGTAATTCAGAATAAAGAGAAAATTAAATGGAAATATGTTAGCACAGCTTTATAGCGGGCATCTCCCCTTGTTAAGACTGAGGTAGAGAGACTTGGTGGTTCCTGCAGAAGCATTGATTCCTGAATCTGGCGACCTTACAGAGGGAGACAGATGGTTCTCTGTGATTAACCAGGAAAGGAACCCCTGCTTGCCTCTCTAGAAACTCTCATCAGCTGATGGTTAGGTGATGTTGACCATGGGTAGCCTCCACCTATGACCACTGCCATGATGACATTGCAAATTTCTCTTTAATTCTTACTCATTTTAGCATCAGATGGCTCCTTTTAAGAAACCAATGATCAAACCATAATAAGTTTGGTACATTCTCAGCATGTGTTGACATTTAAAATCATACTGCATGATCACTTAGTCACTGCTGTTTTTTTTTTAAGTACAACTTTAAAAAACAAATAAAAAACAATTCAGTAAAATCTTTGTATATAAGGCATGAATGTTGGAAATGAACAAACAACAAGTGGTCTCAGGTGGTCTCTAGTTTCAGCCTCTATTGGCTTAGTCAATCGCTCTCTGTCTCTCTCTCCCTCCCTCCTTCTCTGTCTCAGTTCCACTTGCTCATTGATCTCCCTTATTTTCCCTTCCTTCCCCCCCCTCTCATTAGCTCCACCTCTTCCTTGATCTCTACTATTTCTATTTATGTCTTAGCACAAGATACAAATAACATCACTCAATGGGCCTATGCAGAAATGAGCAAACTATTTAAATGGATTGTTAAACATGCAAATGCCAGATGCATTTTTTTTTGTCACGAAGTGTAATGTAGATAGCTAAAAAGCCTGGATGAATGACAGCAAATACATGTTCACAGAAGAAAGCTGGCTCTGGATTTTGCCAGCATATCTTATTTCAGAGACCATGTCTCTCGTTTTAATGGTGGTGTTGGGTGGGTTTAGCCTCACATGCAGGAGGAGCAGGTAGTTCAACAAGGTATGTTTTGAGCATTTCAAAAAACATCTTATCTGGGATGGAGAGATGGCTCTGGCTCCATAGGTAAGAGCAAGGATGAGAGCCTGAAAGGGACAGGGGCTGAGACCACCTGAGTTCAATTTCCAGCTCCCATCAAAACAACTGAGTGTGGCCATGTGCATCTGTGACATCAGTCCTGTGGGGAGCAGACAGGAGAATCCCTGGGGCTCACCAAAGAGCCAGTTGTGAAATCAGTGACTCTGTCTTGTGGAAACACACAGATGAATGCTGCATGTGGGAGGGACCCCCAGGGACCCCCCCTATGTTCTCCTTGGGCTTTCCCATGAGTGCACACAAGGCACACATATATGCACATACAAGCATTGCACTTCATATATATCAGACACCATACCAACACATGCAAAAACAATCCTAAAGTATATCTCTTCATAGCAAAGATGCCAGAAATTATGCAGGAGAATCTACCCTTGTCAAGAAGTATTACTCATGACACATTAGTGTGCAGTTTGTTCATGGTTTTGGCATGCATGTATTCAAATTCTTAGAAGTGAACCTCCCAGGACAAAATTCACATACTTCAATCACAGGAAACTATTGTGAAATGATTGTCAGAAGGGCAGCAGCTGTCTGTAACAACAGATAGCAGAACCTTTACTTGCAGATAACAGAACTGGTTCTCAGGTGAAATGCCAATAAAACTAAGTTTGAAAGATAGACAGTATTTTCCAGGTAGAGACAATGAAATGGAATTTCTGTAATGGTATGCGGATGGCTGAAAGATTTATTAGATCCAGAAAATTTGTTACTTCTAATCTACCACAAAATTAAAAAATAATTTTATCTTTTTTCTATAAGAAAACAAAAATGTATGTTTTTCATACATCCCATTAATCAGACATTGAACTTTTGCCTATTATAAACCATTTAAAACAAGTAATGTTCCAAACCTGTATTTTATATGATAAGTAGATTGCCTTGATCTTTCTGCCCCTGAACTTTTAATAACTCATCAGTAATATTGAAGCTCTTCTTGCTGTTTTTAAGCATGACAATCAATCCCTGTGAGTGACAACACTGCACTCCACGCAGTCGCCACCAGATGGTAATGAAGAGCAGCCTGCCTTCCCAGGCTTCCCAAGCTTGCATGGAATTCCACTTATAGTCACTGTACTAATTGGACTGCAGTGCACACATTCGAGGCTGTATTTATGTGTATCTGGTGTGCCTGATGGTTCTGTATAAGAAATACAGGAAAAGGCACAGAAATATTTTTCTCTCTGCTTTTTATTTTATTTTATTTTATTTTATTTTATTTTATTTTCCCAAGGTAGGAGGTAGAGTCTCACTGTAGTCAAGTCTGAGCTGGAACTCACTCTGTAGGTCCAGGCTGGCACTGAATTCACAGTGATGCTGCCTCAGCCTCCAAGTTGCTGGAAAAAGCTGGGATTAAATGGGTGCCCCACCATGCCTGGCTGTTCTCCGCTTTTATTTTTATTTTTTATTAAATATTTTATTTATTAATATTTCAAGCAGAGAGATACAGAGAGAGAGAGAGAGAGAGAGAGAGAGAGAGAGAGAGAGAGAGAGAGAGAGAGAGAGAGAGAGCACCAGGGCCACCACCTTGTGGGTCTGGCTTATGTGGGTACTGGAGAATTGAACCGGGGCCTTAAGCACTGGAGGCAAGTGCCTTAACTGCTAGCAATCTCTCCAGCCCATGTTCTCCGCTTTTAATTGTCACTGTTACTTAAATATTTGCATTACCAAAGCATTTGTATGTGGCGTGAATAGTACATGTAGACTTCATGCTGATTTTATTGTGAATATATCTGAAATATTAATTGTTTTATGTCACTAGTAGAAGACTAATCAAATAAAAGAAAACAGTAAATTCCATGTTTTTTTTTCTCTTAGTTTTGGACCTATTTAACTGCAGAGAAGACTCACTCATTATTTTCTTTCCTGAAGTTTAAAGGTAATAGTGATATTTTTGCAAAGTTCAAACTCTTTGCTATGTTTCATGCTGTGTTTTAGTACTTTTTACATAATTGATTTATTTAAATGATGGTATTGAACATAACTTGTTTCTTATTGCTACTGCTTGTATGCCAATATTTCCATGAGAGTGCATTATTTGTTTGATTAAAAATTAAAGGGACTAAGTTCATGTAAAGTGATTAGTTAAGAATCTAAATAATAGCTTAGATATATCCTTTCTAAATGCTCACATAGCATGAGTGCTGGAATGTATCACACACACACACACACACACACACACACACACACACACACACACTGTCCATCTGAAGAGAAACAAAATAAGTTGTTATAAATTTCAGAATTCTATGAAAATTTTACATCTCCTTTTTGAACTAAAAGTTGGCATTGGAAAGATAAGAAGAAAAACACTAAATAGATAAAAGAAAATGTTACTATAACCTGAAGTGTTTGGTGAACATTTTATCTTGCATGTAGGGTTTGTATTCTACTTTCTGGAGAAAGAGAACCAGTGGAGCATAGACGTATTATCTCTCACCTATCTCTCTGTTGTAGTTAACATCTCTCACTGCAACAAAGAACCCCAACAAAAGCAGTTTGTGGAGAAAGGGGTTTATTTTGGCTTACAGACTTGAGGGTGGAACTCTATCATGACAGGCATGAGCAGAGGGGTGGACATCACCTCCTGGCCAGCATCAGGTGGACAACAGCAGGGGAACAGTGTGCCCAACACTGGCAAGGGGAAACTGGCTGTAACCCCCATAAGCCCATCCCCACCAACAAAACTCCAACAAGGTTCTAATTCCAAAACTACCATCAGCTGGGCATCAAGCATTCAGAGCCCCTGGATCAAACCATCACATTATCTATCCATCATCTGTCTACCTTTTAATCTGTTTGCCTATTTTCTACATAACTATCTATCACCTATGAACATTTAAAGAATGCCTCATGTAGCTATAGAGGCTGAACAACCTAGGCTGGAAAGCTGGTGACTGGATTAAAAATGTCTCAATTCACATGCAAAGGTTATCTACAAGCAAAATTCTCTCTTCCAGGAAGGTGACTGTCAAAGCCTCCCATCAACTGGATGAGGTACAGCCCCATTATGGAAGACATCTGCTTGTTTAAAGTCTACTGATATAAAATATAGTCTTATCTCCAAAAATATTTCTACAGAAATATCCAGACTATTTTTTTAATCAAATACCAGTGTACTGTGCCCTAGCCATTTTGATGCAAAGTTAACCACCACAGCACTCTTATAAAATGCCATTCATTTTTTCCTTTGGAATAATTTAGGCATCTGAAAAAGTTTCTATAGGGTCTACGGTTAAGAGCACTTCCTGTACAAGTATGAGGCCTGGGACATCATTTGAGTTAGATCCCCAGGACTCACATAATCAGCTGGGCATGGCCACATGTGTCTGTCTGGAACCCTGTCCTATGGGAAGCAGAGACCTGTGAATTGCTGGAGCTCTTGAAAAAAGTGGCAAGTTCCTGAATCAGTAAGAGTATCTCCCACAAATAAGGATGGAGAGAAGAGAGATGGAGAGGGACAGGGACATCAGATATTCCACTAAAGGAGAGCACACGTGGCACCATGTGGGCACATACAGGTGAACACACACACACACACACACACACACACACACACACACACCTGCAAAAGAGGTTTATATAACTAGTCAATAGAGATGGTTAATGTCCCTGGTTTACTGCTTTAGCTAGCTTTGGGGAAGACATACATTATTTAAAATTTGTTTATTCCGTTCACATGTGTAGTATGTATGGATTGTGTGGTGTGTGCGTGTGTGTGTGTGTGTGTGTGTGTGAGTGAGTGACGTTCTGTGCACATGCCTCTGGAGGCCAGAGAAGGCTTCCAGCTGTCCTCCTCTGTCACTCTTCTTCCTTATTTCTTTTTTCCCCTTTATTATCCATAATTAGATACATTGAATGAGCAAGTAATGAGTTGATATCCCCATCTCCCCAATTTCCCTCTTCCCTGTCCCTAATTGCCTGGGCATCTTTCTCCATGGGTAGTCTGGATCAGTCCATGTGGTAGGGGGTTATGGACAGCCTAGGGGTCAACCCAGTTCCACCCCCCTTTGTATGTTGTTATTGGGGGGATCAATGTCTCTGGCAGTTCTCCCCCACCATGGCTCTTACAGTCTTTCCGCCCCCTCTTCCGCTCAGTTCCATGTGTCATGGTGGTTGAGTATTAAGGCTCCTTTATTGTTGAGGTCTTAAGGGGTCTCTGTACTTCTGATTTAGGTTGTGTTGAAAACATTGGTGTCTGTCTGGCTTATCCTGTGTTGAATGACTGACTGTGGTTGTGAGTCTCTTGCTTATCCCACCACTCTCTGTGGGGTTCTTTCTGGATGCTCCATGAAATATCTGGTGTGGCTCATCCTGCCTGGATGTCAGCCATAGGCCTGTCTGCGGTTCGTTGGTAGGGTTGGAGGATTCATAGCTCTCTCTTTACATTCTGAAAAATACAAACAGAATCTCCATCAGACAGTGAGATCAGTATGGGTTAAGATACACATTTCTGAATTGTCTAGGTTCTGTTGTTAATAGCTCTTTGTAAATCACTTACATAGTGCATTTCTCTTTGGGGGCCAAAGATTCTGGCTCCCAGTGTATTTCGTCCTGAGTCCCCAGTTCTAGTTAAGGGCTCCCCTTCACTGAGTGGATTCCTTGGCCAAATCTAAAGCTGTTGATTGCCTCCCCCAGGCTTTGGCTCCTCCATTGCAAAAGTGTTCTTTTCTTGGTTCACTGTTCTCTCCTGGTAGGCAATGTGTTTAGCCTATTCATGGCGGCAGACTGCAATTCATGTCAGTGGTCTCTGTTTGCTTCAGCTGTCATTGACCAGCTTCCCCTGGAAGCTTATACAGTGCCTTCCAGCACTGCACTAACTACCATCTGGGGGATGGTTACCGTTTTGGACTGCGCAGGACCTCTGGATGCTGATAGATAGATTTCTGTGTTTTCTTCAGCAACAGGATCTCACCTCAGGCCTGGGTTGGGTAATCAAGAGCTTTGACAGAATCCTGTCTTGTTTTGGGGACCTCATGGGTCACTTTGGTCAGCAGCTCAAAAGAACAGATAATCAAATGCCGCATATTTTCCCTCATATGCTGCTTCCAACCAGGGTGACTTTAAACTCTACACAGACGAGTCTGGAAAAGTGAGAGTTTGTGAAAGAGGGGTAAGGGGTGGGGACTGGGGAAGGAAGGGGATGACTTAAGCAGGAAGCTAAACCAAAAGTGGTTCAAAATTATAAAATCCTCATGGCATACTCTAACCTATTGAGCAAGTAGTGGGCATCATCTGACATGAGGGCCTGTGAATAGAAGGGGAGAGAGTCTAAACCTGCAGAAAATCAGTCTGGCAACTCATGGTCCCAGTCACTGGCTCCTTAACTCTTCCTTATTTCTTTAAGTCAGAGCCTCTCACTAAACCTGGAGCTCCTGGCATTGTTCAGATAGTCTGCATGCCTAGCAAACCCCAGTGACCTCCTGGGTCCATCCTCATCCTCATGTGCTGCCTGGATCTTTATGTGGGTGCTTGGGATCAAACTCATACATGAGTAACAAGTATAACTACCCACTGGCATCTCTCCAGCCCAGCAGATAGTATCTTTAAAAAACTCTCACTATATGGTCCAGCACATCGTAAGGTAGTCCACATCACTAAGACAGAAGTGGTGAAACACAGCTGGTATCCTGTCTTCCAGACTGCCTGGGTAAGGGTCCTAGTCGTGTGAAGCAGGTTTATTCAGTGCCAGCTCAGAGAAGAATCCCACCACTTGGTGGGAGACAGCCAAGAAGGTCTACCAGATGTACCCAGAAAAACCACGAGGGCTGTGAGGCCATCGTACATGGAGTCATTTTGAGACATCAAGTTCTGGGCTGCTTTGCTGCCCAACAGTAGGTGTTCACAGCAGTACACAAAAGTAACGTAGTGAATTTGAGTCCTATCACCAGATTTAGAAATTTTAATGTTTTTATATTTCCTTCAGATACATTTTTTCCCAATGAAACAAGGCACACAGTTGAAGTAGGTAAGAATCCTTAACACCCTACATACAGTATTCTTTCTTCTTCTCCATAGGTATCTACTTCCTAGAGTTTGATGTTTATCTTCTGCAAATTTGTTCCTGACTATATCCATATGGATAAGTAATTCACATTATTATGTATGTCATTAGATGTTTAAATTTTATTTACTGTCAAATTTTGTGCATGTTTATAATGTAGTTTGGACATAATCCCCTTCCATTACTTTCCCTTGATCCCATTCCCATCACCCTCATCGAACTCCTTTTTCCCAAGTATTTCCTCGATTATTTAGGTGCCTTTCCCCCTCAAACCCCCCTGTCTGTGTGAGTCTTAGGATTCCTCTTGTGAGCTTGGAGGCATGGGAGGGGCTGTTTACTAGAGCACTTAATTTTGTATGAGTGACAGTTATTCTCTCTCTCTTACTTTGTGTACATTGTGACCTTGATATGTCTATTTTCTTCATTTAATATGTATATACTTTGATTTGGTTGTTGTTGGAGTGTGACCTGGAGAGTTTAGATGTTGAAATCTTGATCCTAGTATAGACATGACAGTTGAAGTGTACTTTGAGGCACAGGTTTATTGAAGTCATACCATAGAGATTAAGGTCATTCTTGAGGGACCCTGGTTAGTTTGTGACAGGGTAGTTATTAAAAAGAATGATGTCCACTTTGTTAATCTGTGTTTGGCTTCCTGTCTCGCCTTCTCACCTCTTCCTGTCGTGCTTGTTTCCACCAGGATGCCTTTCACCATGATGAGATGTAGCCACCAGGGCCCTCATTAATATGAAGTCAAGGCTATTCCCACTTTCACCCTGCAAATCAGTGAACTAAATCAACCTCTTTTCTTCATGATTTACCCAGCCTCAGACATTTTGTTACAGTAAGGGAAAATCAAGTAACAGAGTATAACATTCCATGTATACTATCATTAATTTCCCCACTAGTTGATATTTAATTTGTTCATACTTCTCCACTACTAACAAACATTACTGCTTTAGCGTTCTCATGAACAAATTTGAGAGGTTCAAGGGTCTATAAAATACATGTTAGATGGCTTGGTCACCTGGTATCTTTTTCTATACAAGAGACATCATTTTATTTATCATAAGATAGATAGACACATGGCAATAAATTTAAGTTCTTTTGACCTATTGGCAAAGCCAAAATTATTCTCACTGGGCATTAGCTTTACATGCTGAAAAATATATATTACATAATAATCATTTTACTCAGAATCTTTTAAAACAGATCTTTATTATCATTAATTAGATACATTAAATGAGCAAATATTTTGATGGTTCCCCCATTTCCCTCCTTCCTGTCCCCAAACCACTGGGGACCCTCCTTGGTTCACATACTGGATCTGTCTTTGGGGTCTGGCTTAAGTATTGGCTAAGAGATCCTCTCAGTGACAAGGAACTCTTAACTACAGATGGGATCCATGGCAAAATATTATGGAGATCAAGATTCTGGGCTCCATTGGGAAATTCCCACTATCAGAGAGTTATAAGGAGGCTACACCCATTAGAGTCTTGAGAAATTAGCAATGTATGTCTCATTTAACCTATACTGATCTCATTCTCCAATGGAGAGTCTATTTGTATTTTTCAGAAGGCAGTGAGAGCTATGGGCAACCAATTCCACCAAGAAGACATGAGATGATGGCTGACATCCTGGCAAGAGATAAACCACCCCTGGCCTATCATCTAGGTCCCAAATGAAAACAATGAGAAAGTAGCAGGATAAACAAGAGACCTATCACCACAGCAAGCCAGATAACCCATGAAAGGTCAGTGGAAACAAACACCAACGATACCCAATACTCAGAATCTTTGAAAATACACATATCACATGTATGTACTCACATAATTAAAAAATATTGATTCTAACAATTAGTACCTTCTATAATCTATACAGAATATTTGCATAAATAAAGAACTCTGAACTTTTGGAGGAGTACTTCTTAACTCATTCAGAAAGGTCATTCCAGAGTTCTCTATCTAAAATGCAGAAGAATGTGTCTCCACTACTAGTCATTTACAAATGAGCCTACAGAATATTTGTTGAATCCACTACTTAGTTTGCAACTCTATACTATTACTATAGTATACTGTATTATATTTTATAATATATATTAGTATACTATATTATATTAATATAGTATACTATATTAGTATAGTATACTATACTATACCAATGCACTCTTTCTATTCATTATAACAAAATTTGAATTTCAAATGAAACAAAAGCCAATACTAAGAGTTTGTATTTTAAATGAATATGGGATTTTTGGAAAGTATTAATTATGATTACATTATCTCAATGTTTGATTATGAATAATTACAAGTATTTAATTAAGAATTTTAAATTCTCCTTTCATATAGAGCTGTTATTCAGATAAGGTACAAACATTGCCAAAATTTTATTTCTCTTTTAAATAATTTTACTAAAATAACTAAATTTTCATTAAGTATAGGTTAAAAAACCGGTTTAAAGAACAGTATCCACTGATATCCTAAAACAATTAATTGAAGTAAAATATGTTAAATTCCCTCAGATTTGGGAAAACGTGAACATTGTAGCTGAGAATGTAAATAGGCAAAATTATTATGGAAAACAAGATGCTTATTCTTCAAAATAAAAAAGAACTATTATATGATGCATATATATGTAAAAAATCAAATATTCACAATAGACAAGATATGGAAGCAGCCTAAGTGTTCTTTCTTGGATGAATTCATACAGTGATACATTACTCAATTTAAAAAATAACATACTGTCATTCCAACATATGAATGAACTGGAGAACATTATGCTAAGTCAGGCACAAAGACACAAATACCAAGTGATCTTAGATATATGCATAATCATAACAAAACATCAGATATTCAGAAAGAGAATAGGATGGTGCAGGTTAGGAAGGGGGAAACTCAGATGTAGGGTGATGTGGGGTAAAGCATAAAAGCTTACAGTTATATGTGATGAATAATTTTACAGATGGAATGTGGAATGTGCCACATAGTGACAATACATGATAATATTGTGAGAAGAGAGTCATTTTACACACATATAAAGCAGTTAACTAGCAAAGGTGATCCTTATGGTAATGCGTTTGATATATCAACATATATATATATATATATATATATATATATATATATATATATATATATATATATATATATATATATATATATATAAAACATGCTCTAACATGCTGTACACTAGGAAATGAATGAATTCGGATGAAAGTCCCTCAATACACAGGTCATAGGATAAGCTGCCACTCCAGTAGCATTTCAATAGCAATGCTTTTTTTTCTTTTTGTTTGATTGGCTTGTGTATGAGTGATATGCACAGATGTGAGTGTGTGTGTGTGTGTGTGTGTGTGTGTGTGTGTGTGTGTGTATACATGCTCCAAGCACATGTGTGCAGAGGCCAGAGGAGAACATCGAGTTTCCTCTCCTACCACCCTTTCACTACATTTCCTTGAAATAATAGTCTCTCCCTGAACCGTGGCTGCCACTGTAGTTCAGACAGGCGAACCAGTGAATCCCAAAGATTCCTGTCTCTGCTCTGTCAGGGCTGGAGCCACGCCATGTCCTTGGCCAGCTGTTTTCATGGACGCTACTGAATCAAACTCAGGGCAAGTCAGACCTCTGGCCACAGTGCTTTCCCATCAAGCTTTCTTCTCCACCTGGCTCTTTCCTGGGACTGGCGAATGCAAATAAGCAGAGGACCAAATCAATTATTTTCACCTATTTTGAATAAATTGGATGAAAAGAATGAATTAACATAAAATAGCCAATAGTTCAATATGCTAGGAACAGAAGTGCTTTGTGTTGGATCTTAAGACCCTCCATAACTTACAGAATCAGTTCACATCTTTCTCTTCCTTAAATGGTTAAAATTGGTTCAATAGCTATGAAATAATTAATAAATAATAAATTAATAATAAATAATAATGAGAAGTGGGTTAGACCTTTTTCAAATTACTCTTGTTGTTATTATTGTTTTTTTTTTTTTTGAGGTAGGGTCTCACTCCAGCCTAGGCTAAGCCAATTCAGAAAGATCCTCCTACTTCTGCCTCCCAAAAGCTGGGCTTAAAGGCGTGCACCACCACACTTGGCATTATTCACTTCCTTACCACTCAATATTTTTGCAGCAAGAGAGTTGGCCATTTGGTAAATTGCAACCGAGCACCCCCACTTCCCCAAAGATCCTGTAAACTAGAGAGAAGGACCATCCGTGATAGATTCTGTCAGTGGACTAGCTTGTAAAATAGATGTGTTTACGCATATCTGTAATAAATATTTATTACCTGTTGGATTGAGTGTTCAATGAGTCATATTTTAAAATAAAAAGATAGTCCTTTATGGACAGTTTTCTATAGTCTTTTGAAATCTGATGACAGTTATGAATAGTATCCCAGAAAAATGCACAATGTTACACAAATATGATATGTTGTGTTCACAGGCATTGTGCATTCTGAAGAGCCTACATTAAGACTTGAGGAGTATGGCAATCATGTTATCTGTTTCTTACCATAGAACTGTAACTCTGTTTGTTAAATTTATATAAAAAGTGAGTAGATTAACATAATGATGTTTGCAAGTATTATACTTGGGTCCAATTCAAATTATACTAAACATAGTAATCTAAATTTATGGAAAATATGTATATAATTTTAACACCTTCATATTTCTGAATAACTCTTCAGGCAATTAAATATAATCACTCACAATCATGGACCATAGGGAATAGACTTTTATACAGAAACATGGTAAATAATAGCATATTTATGAATTTTATGATGCTGGGGGTTGAATCCTGGTCATTGCACATAGGACCCTGCCACGAAGATACAACCTCAGAATTTAATGATGCTTTCAAGTGAAAGTAAATTTAAGATCTTTTGAGTACTGAATCTTTTAACCGAAAGCTCATGTTGACAAATATTAATGAATATTTCAGACAGTAAATTCCAATATCTAATTTCTTTAAAAATACAAAGGTAAAATGATTAATGGAAGTTTATGAAATAAAATGAGATATAAATCATTTTAGTGTGATATTAACTGTAAATATTCATAACTGAGCATATCTATAATGTACACATACGTATATGTGTAGGCATGTATGTAACTGATCCTAAAAACTATACACAAACTAGCAAGAACATAATTGGAATTAGCTGTCCTAGAGGAATAATGCTTTTTTTATTCCAAGGAATTAGTTTCACGTGTTGAAGTTGAAATTTTTTATTAGTATATGTTAATGATGCATACTGGGGTTCACTATGACATTTTCATACATGTGTATAATGTACTTAGATAACACTTAACCACCTGTTAACCTTTCTTTTCTGCCTCTCACTTCCACCAATTCCAGTCCTTTTCCCAAGTGACCCTTCTATTTCATGATTTTTTTTAAATGACCATATGAATTTCATGAAGGGAACATGGGTAGGGGTTGCTGACAGGGGCATGGTGGGAATATGGGTTAGGGGTTGTTTACAGGGGCATGAACACCTTACAATGGTGACAGTGCAGAAAGTGCCTCTCCCTCCCTCATCAACCACTACCTGCACAGAGATGGGCAGGAAAGGAAGGATGAAGCCTCTTAAGCCCTTTCTACCTTCATGACAGGATATTGCGGGACCCAATCTTATACAGATCATATGCAGATAACCACACCAGGGGCCATGACATGCCAAGAAATCAGCATTCTCAACCATCACTTAGTTCCCACATTTTGCGAATTGAACTTGTGAATTCAGAGCAGCTGTTTTTAATCTGCAAAGGACTTGAACATTGAAGGGCCAGGCTGTATTCTGTAGTGGATAGGAAAGGAGCTCATGAGGCCACTCCCCTCCCTGATGAAGTGATGGTACTTAATGATAGCTGTGACAGGTGGTGACTCCATTTTCTCTCTCTCTCTCTCTCTCTCTCTCTCTCTCTCTCTCCCTCTGTCTGTCTCCCTCCCTCTGTCTCTCTATCTACATAAATATATATATATATGTGTGTGTGTGTGTGTGTGAATATGTGTGTATGTATATGTATATAATATGTGCAGTCTAAAACATATGAAACATAAATAATAAAAAGAAGCCAGTATTCCACACCACTCCTCCCACCCATTTGTACTCTTCCTGCCCTTCTTCTATGATGTTCCCTGAGCCAAGGTGAAGTGTTTAAAGATTAATTTCTAACAATATGGAACTCCTTTGTCTCAAGAACATGTTTTGGTTATTTTGTTTTTGAGATGAATATTTCTAAATGAAAATAGTAAAGGAAAAATTCTAAAAATAATTTTAGTTTAGGAAAGTATTAAAATTAGAGAAATAATATATACAATGTATCCAGAGATTACCATGTGTTCTTAGCCTCTCTGTGGAGAACAGTGTGTTCATAGTACAGTTATGAGATACAGAGATACCTCAATTATTTTTCCCCAAAGAGAACACTTAAAATTCCTAAGAATTAATAAGAGGGACCTGGAACCAAGAAAATTAGTGATTTATTTGTTTATAAATATTTATGGATATTCCATGTACTTTGCACTTTTTAATAAGAGATAAACACGGATGAATGAAAATTATCCAGCCTTGATAATTCAGAAAGGAGGAGAATTCAGTCTACAAGAGAAGTAGGTTACAGATGCCATTGTGATGAAGTCTAGTAAATTCCACGAAGGAGCAATTCAGAACGTAGAACATCATGAGAGTGCACAGCCCTTGATGCCCTGAGCATGGCTGGCTTTCCTTTTGGAAGGAAGCTTGAATGGGGCATTGAAACAAACAAAACCCGAGCTCTTCTCTAACAATATCCCCATGTACTCATAGCCCACTGGTCATCAAAATTTGGATAAACCATTTAAGTTCTAAATAGACTGTAATAAGAATTGATGTCTGGTTCAAAGGTCTGAGTGTTTTGGAAATTATGTCATTGATCCATCATATGAAAATTCCTACGTGCATGGATATTAATGAGAGACATTTGCCCCTTTGAAACCAACAATAGTTAATGCTTTAATCAAGGTCTAGTGGACATACTTTTTTCCATAGGACACGAAAGGCTTAGGGTTTTCTTTCAAGTCCTAAATGAATTAACACTTGCCCCCTCTCTTTTAAAAAAATATTTTATTTATTTGCAAGGATAGAGAGAGAAAAGGGGAGAAAGAAAGAGAGGAAAGAGAGAGAAAGAGAGAGAGAGAGAGAGAGAGAGAGAGAGAGAGAGAGAGAGAGAGAGGAGAAGAATGGGTGCACCAGGCCTTCAACCTCTGCAAAGGATTCCAGATGAACTCCCCTTGGTGCATCTGGCTTTAATGGGTGCTGGGGAATCAAACCTAGTAGTTACACATTGCAGGCCATCTCTCCAGCCCCTCTACTTCTGATTCTGCCTCTCTCCTCTCTTCCAGCTTATCTCCTCACCTCTTCCCCAATCCTCATCTCCTCAGCTACCCTCTCCTTCCCAAAGCCTTCACCTTCAAACCCTCCAAACCCTCCAGCTCCACTCTGAAAGTAAAGGCTTCCAAGAAGTGAAAACAGTTTTGATAGTTTTTAACAGAGATTACTGTTCTCCTGTCCCCAACTTCCCTCCCCCAGAAAAAGATGGAGCACATGGTGTGCCTGTGCTCTGGGTGGAGCTGGATGAGTAAGGGAATATGTTATCTTTAAAATAATATCGTGATTGTAGAGTGCAGCTGCTATAATTTAACAGTCTGCAGAGAATCTACCCAGGGAGTTGTAACCCCCTGTAAAGAGGAAAAAAAAAATCTCTCCTTTCTTCAGTCTCCCAGATCCTGGCCCCCTAGGAGAGGTCCAAATGGGTGTTTCTTTTCTTTTAAACAAATGGAGGATCTGGAGAGATTTTTTAGTGGTTAAGGCATTTACCTGCAAAGCAGGAGTTCAATTCCCCAGTACCCATGTAAAGCCAGATGCACAATGTGGCACATGTTTCTGGAGAGGCTGGAGACCCTGGAGCGCCCCTGTCTGCGTATTTCTTTATTTCTCCCACTCAAATAGATAAAATATTTAAAAAAAAAAACGTGTCTCAAAGCAAATTAAGAAGATTGTGGTAGGGAATCACTTCCATGCTATTAGCGCAGCAGTACTTTAAAATATTTATTTAGTAATTATTTGCAGAAAAAAGAGAACCTGGGGGAGAGAGGGAGGGAGGGAGGGAGGGAAAGAGAGACACAGAGAGGGGAGAGAGAGAGAGAGAGAGAATGTCACAGGGCCTCCAGCTACCGCAAAGAAACTCCAAATGCATACCCCACTTTGTGATGCATGCGCCACTTTGCGCATCTGGCTTTATGTGGGTTTGGGGGAATAGAGCCCAGGAATCCAGTCATCCAGCCATTTCCCCTCCTCCAGCCTGTTTGGCAGTGGGCACCTGCAGGTCCTCACACAACCCAAAGAGAGAGGAGCATCCCTGGCTCCTTCGGAATCCCAGGGAAAGGGAGGAGAACCAGGAGCCAGGAGCCTAGGAAACCTCTTTGCTGGGAGTAGATTTGGAGTGGGGAGACCTTTCAGGAGGAGAGGGCTAAGGACCTTGAACCTCAGGCCCCAGAGTTACAGGTTGCAACAAACTTGTCCATCGTGGCCTGGCATCTAGGCGCGCCCAGGCGCGAAAGGGTGTGGGAGTGGTGCGCGCGGCTGGGCACGGGCTGCGGGCGGGCTGCGGGCGCGGGACCCGCCTCCCTCGCTCCCTCCCGGCCCGGCCGCCGCGCACACGCCCACCGCCCCGCACCGCCCCGCGGCTGGCTCGGCTCGCTCGGCTGGCGGAGCGCGGGCGAGTGTGAGCGCGAGTGTGCGCACGCCGGCCGGCCGCGGAGCCACGCTGCCCTCTCTCCCAACCTCGGTCTCTCCTCGCACCCTGCTCAGGGCATCTCGAGGGCCTGGAAACCTGAACAGGCTTAAAGTATGGCATGTTGCGAAGATGGTTTCTGTCCAGAAGGTACCCGCGATCGCGCTCTGCTCCGGGGTCAGTGTCGCCCTCCTGCACTTGCTGTGCCTGGCGGCTTGGTGAGTTCTGGGGTCAGCGGGGAGGCACGCGGGGAGACCCAGCTCCTGACCATCTCTGGCTGTCCGTCTACCCCTGAATGAACAAGGCTCCCGGCTAGAGAATGGGCTGAAGCCAAGCTTTTCTGTGCCCATTTGGACGCAGAGTAGATGCTCCCTGAGCAAGAAGCCAGGGTGCTGGGGTGCATGGCGTCCCAAGGGTTCTGGTCTCCCCAGGGTGCTCACTGCTGCTCTGTGCGCTCTTCCTAGCCATCTCAGTCGTCCTCATCGCAGCCCCCAAGCCTCTTTTAGCTTGGGGCCAGCGACTCTTTCCTTAGAAGGTAAACCTTCCCCCCACCTGTTCTCAGCCATTCTCAAAATAAATCTTTCCCTCCCTCAATACCATTTTTTTTTCATTTTTATTTTTGCGCTTGCAGTTTAAACGAATCCCCAGGACAGAACCAAAAGGAGGAGAAATTATGCTCGGAAAATTTTACCCGTATCCTGGACGGTTTGCTGGATGGTTATGACAACAGGCTGCGTCCTGGATTTGGGGGTATGAACTGTCTCAAACGTGCACGTGTGCTCTGTCTGTCCGTCTCTGGTCTGCCTGTCTGTCTGTGGGAATATCATTAGGTATGCCTCGTATGCAAAAATAAATAAATAAAAACCAGCCCTCTCTCCCCCACCCTCTCTCTCCTCTCTCTCTCTCTCTCTCTCTCTCTCTCTCTCTCTCTCTCTCTCTCCCCTCTCTCTCTCTCTCTCTCTCTCTCTTTCCTCAGTGAGACCTATGACAACAAGACTGCAGCCATGGCACTGCACTTTCCCACATGTCCCTGCCCCCTCACAGGCTTTGCCTCCCCCACACTAATTACCTCCAGGGACCCAGCTAAGGGGTGGGGGAGGCAGGGACATCAAAAATGAGAGCTGATCTGTACTGAGGCTGGCTCCTCCGAGCCCGAGTTTCTGTGAATCTGGTCAGAGGAATAGGTAGCACAGGACACAGCTGATCTGAAGTCCCCTGTCCTCCCACGTGCCCCTTCCTCTGCCAAAGGCTTGGCCTGTGTTCCACCTATGGCAGGAATCTGGGGCAGGATGCTGGCAGCTCTGCTCAGGAACACAGTCCTGTCCTGCTCTCTTTGTTGTCTTTGGGGAAGGAGGTAGAGTTTGTCTCCCTTCCTGCTAAGGCTTTGGAGTCAAAAATGTTCCATTTTCCGTTCTCCTTCCACAAATATTTGCAAAGCCCATGATGCAGAAGCACCTCTCCACAGTACTGTGGATTTTTTTCATACCATATTTCCTTTGCATGTTTAATGAGCAGCATGTGGTAAGATTTGTGCTGAGACTTCCTTCACAGAAATCAGAATTCCTCACCTCAAACAGCCTCTCTGTCCAGCTCCATGGAGAGAAGGGGCTTGGAGGGAGTGGGAGCTCATGGGATCTGCCCATTGATTGCAAAGCAAAGCTTCTCTTCTTGCCACCGCCAGCAAGTTGAAGAGGGCCACTCTACCTTAAAAGACCTCACTTCTTGTAGCAAGAGTAGTAATACCTTTAAAAGCCACTGTTATTGTTTCTACTTAAATTCTCATGAGGTCAAGGATTTCCTAGGTATGATCTTGTTTAAACCTGACAGCAATGCCAAGAGAAAATGATTACTCCTTTTATTTTACAGATATAGAAATCAAGGCTAGGGAAGTAGGGAACTGGTTGAAGTTCAGTTTGTGGGATGTGAAACCAGGTCCCAAACATTGCGTATTTAAAAGCCAAAGCCATGTTAGATTGGGATGGTGTCAGGTTCTGTGAGATGTGATGAGCATCACATGACTTTAGTGGGGAGGCAAGGTATGAGGCTGAGCCAGCAGGGAGAGGGTGGAGAGCTGGGAAGACTGCTGAGGAGGACATCACTGGAAGGAGTGTGGACCTGGATGAGAAACAGTCCTTGGATTCTTTACATTATATTTCATGACATGGAATCGAGTTATTCTCAGGGGTCCAAGGTTCTCTTTCTCATGTAAGAGATGAGGATAATAAAGCGTATCATGGGATATATAATGCATGGATAATTAGCTGGGACCTGGTCTTAGGCACTCCAAACTGTTACTTTTCTGGGTTTATTGAGAAAATTCTGGCATTAATTCAGTGTCGGTGCATTAACCGCGATAGAGATGTATGAGAAAGATGGATGAAAGTTTTTCCTGCTTTTTAATTTTTATCCCCACTTCGCTTCTCCAGGGATAGGTTGCCCACACTGCATATGCTTTCATGCAAGTCTAAAAAGAGACTTCATTAGAGAAGTGAATCATTTGTCAATGTATGATCGCTCATAAATGACTGGGAAATTATCATTTCAGATCAAAAATAGTTTGGGGAAGAATGTTTCCAATGATGTGATGCCATTTGAGACTATATTATGTCAATGAATGAGGATTTATCTGCCCAGTGAGGTTTTAAACTTGATATTTCACATAAAGAAAAGAACTAATAAAAGAATAACCCATCTATAGTTTAAATATTCATCCATGAATTGATGTACCTGAACATAAATGAAAGTGAAAATTTGTAGCTGGAACTATATGGTTTTGATATTAAATGGTGAAAGTGAAAATATGTTCAATTGGCTATAAAGCAATTTATAATTCAAAAAAGAAAAGGTTTCATAGTGCATGGATTGTTTTTACCATGTACTCTCTACCTTAACACTGTATAATAATCATAAATGAGTTAGAAAAATCTATGCAAACCATTACTTGGTTTTGGTTAACAACTATACTGCTAAATGCTTCCTGGTCATCATAAGTCATTTTAATTGTGAAAATCAAGTTATCTGAATCACATGTCTAGAGACCCATTGAAAATTTTGTAGGAAGGGGTTGAACTTACCCTACCTTAAGTGCTAGCAAGAAAGACTACTATACAGCCCAATGTTAAGATTTTTTTTTCTACTTGGCTCATAAATATTTGAGATGATATTATTTACTTTTCAAAGACATGAGTTATTCTTTGTAAATGTGCAGTATCCCACATGTGATGAAAGAAAAATAATCATCACTTTCACAAAATGTGTTGTTTACATGAAATTATATATGTGCATCGTGAAAATAAGAAACCTCACTGTTAGCACAGAGGTCCGGATGCCACAAGTCGGCTCCCACCTATGACATGACATTTTTATACTTTGTGGAAAGTTTTGACATTTCAAAAATAAGATGAAAACAATTCTGATTTTTGACCGGTACCCTATAAATATGAATGGGCTCCCTAGCTCCTTTAATCCTGCTTCTGGTCTTTGTGGAACATTTACTTTTTATCTGTTTATACAACTTAGCTGTGTTCCATTTAAAATAAAGCTAAAAGCAAGGATTTGAATTGAAATTGGATGGCTTGTGATTGCTCAGTAGGCCAGGCAGGGGTTGAAATAGATTTGGAAACTAAATTACATATTTTTAACTCAGCAGCACAGCTTGAAGTGGGGGAATAAAAGGAACTAAAAAGGTTCTCTTCTCTTCATCCCTCCAGGAACTCTTCTCCCTTGTCTCTAGAAGTTTCCCCTACTGGGGAAATAAAGAGGAAAAGGTGAGAAGAGAGGGGAGGTTGAGAGGAGCTGGATGGCACTTCTGAAGGGTCTAGTCTTTCAGCTTTGATGAATCAACGCCATCATACTGATGTAGCTTGTTCCTGCTACACAGAGGACTCTGTCATCAACCACCGAGAATGTCATTCCTTCTTCCTCTTGTCCACTTTGGCACTGTTATATGACCTTTAAAAATGTATAGGCCTCAGCACAAGTGATAGTCTAGGAATCCTACCTTACCCATTTTCCAGTTATGGTAGGGGCACTTAGATTTTTGTGCATCTCAGTTTCGGGGGTCACATAATCTTAAATAATCAACACTTCATACATAGATACCCATAAAGTTTCTTAGATGGGAACAGAGTGCTATTTTCCAGTTTGCAAAGATGCTCACTTGTATATAATGGCATCACATCAGTAGAGTTCTCGATGATTTTAGAACTTCTTCATATGCAATTCTTAATATGATGGTTTCATAAACAGAGATAACAGGACAGGTATTATCTCTCTGTTCGAGGAGAAGCTGCAAGAAGTTCTCTCTAATTGTCTCAACATGATAGCTAGTAATTAACACCACCACCACCCACAAATCAGTCTTCAAACCATTAGTCAGGCACATGATGGTCCAGGCTTCCTTTCATTCCCCTGTTTGTCAAGAGGATATATTCCCTGAACATATCATTTTGTTACTCAGTTAAGGAATTCCTTAAAATAACTCACACTTTCCCCCAAAGAAGTGAAATGAATTTTGTTCTAAACTCTTTTTAAATGTATATGTGGTAAATGCATGCATGTGTTTATGTGTGTTTGCATGTGTGTGTTTGTGTGCATGTAGAAGCCAGAGTCCACAGTTGAATATCTTTGCAATCACTGTCCACTTGCTCTTTGAGACAGAGTCTTAAGATGAACTCAGTTAGAGCTCACCAATCCAGCTGGACTAGATAGTCACTGAGCATTAAGGTTCCTTATCTCTGCCTCTCCAGTGCTGGGATCACCATGCAAGGGATTTTACATGGGAACTGAGGATCTGAACTCAGGCCCTCATGCCTGTACCCACTGAGCTATCTTTCCAGCCCTCTCATGTTAACCTTTGAAACTGGAAACAAGCAAGGAAACTTGTTTTTATTAGTTAACTTGGAATATTTTTCTGACACAAGTCAATTTTCAAGTGTTCTGTACCCCAACCTCAAAATTTCTGTGTCATGTGATCACTGCATTAGTTGACTGTCAAGAGTATATTTTTAAGAGTATTTTAAATACTCAGAGCAACAGAATGACACAGGCTCTTTTTCTGCTTCATTCATTGATTGATTTGTTGAACCAATGTGTTAAGTGTTATATGTGAGGAACCAAGATAAAGATAGGATTCTGACTGGAAATAAATCTCCATAGAGTGTAACAAAGAAACAACTAGCAAAGACACAATCACAAGATAAGTAAAGAAAGTGCTGTCGGACAGTCTAATAGCATTGAAAGAGAAAAGATGTGAGGGGCATACTTCAGATAGAATGTCTTCCATGTAGACTCCATGGGTACCAGGCATGAGAAGAGTCAAAGAAAAGTTATTGATAGAAAAAAAACCTACAACAAATATGAAACATTGAAACAAGCAAACCAACAATGAGGTGCACCTGTTACAGCTGGGAAGGAAGTAGGTCAGTAGTAGAAAGCCAACATGGGAATCCTATGGATTTCGCTTAGGATAGTATACAGAGACCAGGTCAGTAAAAATAAATATTTGGGGGATCCTGTTGAGGAGCTTGGATGATTATCTTGGTGAACCTGGAAACTCATGGGGTCCTTTAAGAGAGGCATCCATATGGCATAATATACACTGCAACACATTCCATCTGGTGGCTGCAAAAAGAAAGGCTCAGAAAGGAGAAAGTTATCAGAAACCAGTGTGCCTATGAAGAAGCCTTAGTGTTTGTGTGGGGATGTGCCTGCTTGCATATGTGCATGCATTATTATTATTGTTGGAATTTTTGTTTTTTTTCTCTATGTCTGTGTTCAGTAGATGATTGTATGAATACTGTAGATGTAAGGTATGTGTAGTGAGAATGGATATAAGTGGACAAAAGTAAGATACTTTTGGAGTCTGACTTCACCAAGAAATGATAATGGGTTTAATATGGGGAATAAACAAAAAAAAAAAAAACTAAATGGAAATGAGCGCCTGATTTCTGTTGTCAAACAAGACCAGCATGGTGTGTGTTTAGTGAGGAAGCACTGCTCACCTCTCCCTCCTGGACTCATTCTCTAGTGGGCGACACAGGAAATTTGCAACAGAAGTAAGCGAATGGTGTGGTGCTTGCTTTTCCTGAGCAGCTGAACAGTGCTGTAAATCAGGAGTTGAGGAGGCAGTTTCACTCAGCAGTTAGGGAACACATTGACAAAGTGGTATCTGAACAGAGTTTATGAGGCCTTGTAGGAGAAGCCATGCATAGGGTAGAGTTCTGGTGAGAAGGAACTGAAGGAGCAAACCCACTGAGCAAGGCACTTGAGGCTGCTACAGGAAAGATGCAAGAACAGGAGTAAGAAGAGGCCAGTGTGATAAAGCAGAAGAGATTGTACAGTGCTTTGCAGGCAGGTAAGCACCCTGCTTTTCCTCTACGACCAGACCTGATGACATGATTAGGAGGATTTTATTACAGGTAGGTCCTAAACTGATGATTTTTCAAAGGCTCTCTGGGTGCACCCCGTGGAGAACAAGAGGTCAGAAGCCAGGATGACTTGCAGAGGATTTTCACAATAAGGCAAGAGATGATGAACATGATGTCCACACTGGTGGTGGAGAATCTTGCTTTCTAAGCCATGGCTGGCATCTGATGCCTGTGTTTTGGAGTGAGGGCTGCAGGATGACAGGATGGGTGTGGGATTGGAGAGAAAAGAGGTGCCAAAGCTCCCTGAGACTTTGACTCCAACACCTAGAGAAGTGGAGGTGTCAGGACGGAGCAGACAAGAGGCGATGCATATGCTTGTGGATATGTTAAGCTCAAGATGCCTGCCAGATATCAAGTGCAATTGAGCCTGGAGTTCAGTGGATATGTCATCATATTTAATCTTGAGACCAAAGAGGGAGTATGTTAGAGAAGAGGCACAGACTCTGAACTCTGCTGTCTCCAGTGCTAAGAGGTGTGGAAAAGGAAGACAGAAGTTCTCTCCTAGGAAGTCTAAGCAGGAGTGGACCGACCATGTGGTGCTGTAGCAGGAAAGTCAAGAGGACATGTGGGAGTCATGGAAAGATAGCAGTCCGGTCCAGTGAGCTCAGGTGCTCCTGATGGATCAAGAGAGGTATGGATTCCGATTGACCACTCTAGTCTAGTAAATACCAGTGTGTCTGGCTTCAGTGGTTTTTGAGCAAAAGTTCTGGTGTCCTGGTAGCTGTGGACATGTGATCGGGTACCATCAAGAGAAACAGAGTAGTCTCCTTTTGGACATTTGTCCAAAGCAATTGAGAAATTAGATGGAAGCAAGTAAGCATTTCTTTTAGACTCTTTTTGTTGTTATTTTGGAGAAAAGATATATCTTTATGTGTTGTCACCTTGAGGATGCATGATAGATATTATACTTAAAATATCAGGTGTTTCAGTCAGGATAACTTATTTTTGAAGTGGGAGAACTAGCATAATTTGTAAAGTTCGTGGGGACAATGGTATTAATAGGAGACTGATGGTATTGGCAAAAAAAATCAGTTAATTCTAAGTAAGAAAATAGAATGATGGAGGGAAATGGGAGAAGAGAACTTGAGACAGAATGTGTTATTTTAAGTTTCTGGAAGCTTAATGGAGGTTTTCCTTTTAAAATTATTATTATTATTATTATTATCATTATTATTATTATTTGCATGCAGAGAGAGAGAGAGAAGAGCAGCAGAAGGAGAGGGTGGGGAGGGAAATGGGCATGCCTGGACCTCCAGCCACTGCAAACAAATTCCAGATGCATGTGCCACTTTGCGCATCTGGCATTACAAGGGTACTGGGGAATTGAACCCAGGTCATAAGGCTTTGCAGGCAAGTACCTAAATGATGAGCCATCTTTCCAGCCCTTGTCTTTTTTTTGGGGGGGGGGGGTTTCGAGATAAGGTCTCACTCTAGTCCAGGCTGACATGGAATTCACTTTGTAGTCTCAGGTTGACCTTGAACCCACTGTGATCTTCCTACCTCTGCCTCCCAAGTGCTGGGTTAAAGGCGTGCATCACCACACCTGGCCAGCCCTTGTCTTTTTAAAGATGAGAAATATTATGACCTGTTTGCATACTATTGGGAATAACTTAATACATAACTAAATCTTTAGAGTAAAGGCAAGATGGAGGAAATATCCCTTTACAAAAACAAGATAGAATCCATAACACCAATTTTCTTATGCTGTCAGTTTACCAAAAAAAAATGCTAGTAATATAATATATTTGTACTTTCTCTGAGATAAGGACATATAAAAGGTATTTAGTATTTCTTGAATTATTCCCTATAAAATATTATGGAGTATTATTAATTGAGAACATTTAGATAACACTTTAGTAGGTCACCAAAGTTGTTTCACATCAAAAATATATTAGCTTGCACCTGCATAACCTTGAACATTAGTGCTTTGTAGTTAAGTCTTTTTAAAATAAAAGCTTCAGACACACATGATTGAATTCTGCATTAATTTACTTGGTTCATAATCGTTTCATACTATTGAATTATACTTAACTATTTCTCAGCCATCTATTCATTCACTTATTAAAATGATTAACATACTAGTTAACCATTGCTCAGCTTAAAGAGTATAACTTTGAGAACATCTTTTCTGTCTTAAGCTTCCCCTATAATATCTGCCTATATACCTGTTGAGGTCAGCTTTCTAGTTGCTGTGCAGGAAGAACCCAAACAAAAGCGGCTTGTAGAGGAATGGGTTTATTTGGCTTACGGACTCGAGGGGAGACTCCATTCTGGTAGGGAAAACGATGGCATGAGCAGAGGGCTGGACATCACCTCTGCCACAGCCCTGCAAACAGCGGCAGGAAGGTGTGCCAAACACTGGCAAGTGGAAGCTGGCTTATAACCCCATAAGCCGCCCCCCAACAACACAGCTCTAATGAGGTTCTAATTCCCAAATTGCCATCAGCTGAGGATCGATCTATCAGAACACATTCAATTGTTTGTGGGGGACACCTGTATCAAACCATGACAGTCCGCCCCTGGCCCCCACAAACTAATAATCATACAAGATATAAACACAATATGTTCAGCTCAACTCTTAAGTCCCCGCAGCTTTCAGCTGAGCCATAATACCAAAAATAAACCCATAATGGCACAGAACATTCACAATGCAAAACATGAGGCACAGCAAAATCAGATTGACCAATACCAGATTTAAAACAAACAGGGCACCATCAATCTCTAACTCCAAGCTCAGTGATTCTAACCAATAACACAAGTCTCTTGGAGATTCAATTCCGCCCCTCCAGCTCGGCTAC
>PVHP010016458.1:0-35814 GCA_004024765.1 Zapus hudsonius
GATGAACAGGGGACCCATAGCCACAGCCATTCATCCAACTCAGGATAAGCCTAATGTGTTTGTGTTTTGCAGGATACAACGAGAGAGGTGTGGCCCATCTAACCTTACCAACCAACCTTAGGCCGATGGATGAGATCCGGACAAGAGAGGAGCCACCACAGTCATATCAGGGAGGATCCATAAGGAACTCAGCAGACAAAAAGGGAAAAAAATACACCTGAGTTTTGCCCAGTTAGGGAGCATAGAGCCAGGGGTTATGCCCACTGACCCAGATCTCAGTACTTAGCCACCATTCATACTGCTATTCTTGAAAATCCATATTGAGTGATCTCGTCTTCAATGTGCTTTAGTGGATTTATCTTTTTCCTTCTTTTCTGTTTTGGTTCATAGTACAGCAATTGATAATGTCCTATTTTTCAAGCTGCTTAATAGATATGACTTCTCCTTTACCTTAAATTTCCTATGTACCTGCTATTGTAATGCTCAGATGTCAATATCCATACCATTATCATTCTATAGCTTACAGATGTCCTGTGATGTCTTGACATGGCTATCCTTAATTACAAGCTACATATCATTTGAAAAATTGTATAAAAATTACCTTCTACTAGAGATGTATAGCTCAGTGTACGGTATTTTGCTAGCATGCATAAAGCCTGAGATTCAATTCCCACCACAAAAAAACTCATAATTATGTACACACTATTACCCATATATATTCACACACACATAAAAATTCTTCTATATCTAATCAATACCATTCCATCTCTACCTTTGAGAACTATTTTATCTATGTGTAAAGACATATAGAAACATTCCTTGTAGCAATGACTCCAACCTGAAATAATTTGACTGTCTTTTAATACTAGAAGGGAAATGCTATGGCATTTTAATTCAATGAAAAAGTATATAGAAAGTAAAAATTAATATAGATTTTACAAGATGGAAGAAGATAGAAAAGTGCTGGTCCTACCCATACAACAAAATTCATATCATAGTCCAGTAAACCCATAATTTTATTCAAGTTTATAAAAGAACTATGGCTGCATAGCAATAAACCAACCTGAACTCTAGGTAAAGACCAACACCTATAAGGAGACAAAGAATGTGAGTAATTGCTTGCATGAAGGATATGTCTCTGAATGCCATACATATCCTTAGTAAAAAAAAAGTCATGTAAAATTATTTATCAATTACAAAGAAAGTCTGTGTACTAGTGCGAGAGCATAGAACCCCAGACATCATAGATAGAAGGGAATATTGATTCTGACTGTTCCTCAAAGGTCTCACTAAGACATAAAAGGAATACTTGGGGAGGGTATGCATCCTCAAAATGTCTGTTCACATGAATGCTGGGTCGTTGGAAAGCAAAGGTTATGGAGAATGCTTAATGCCACACAAGCAAGTCCTTCTATCATATCTTTTAAAAAATATTTTATTTATTCATTTTCAAGCAGAGAAATACACACACACACACACACAGAGAGAGAGAGAGAGAGAGAGAGAGAGAGAGAGAGAGAGAGAGAGAGAAAGCCACCTTGTGGGTCTGGCTTATGTGGGTCCTGGGGAATTGAACCTAGGGCCTTAGGCACTGGAGGCAAGTGCCTTAACCTCTAAGCCATCTCTCCAGCCCTTCTATCATATCTTTAACTCAATAAAAGTCTGCAGCCTTAGGAAAAGGGCAGTTAATCCTGTTGTCTTTGATGCACCAGCAAATCCCTACTGTAGCCAATGTAAGGGGAAAAAAAACCCAAAAACTTGATATAATTCCTGAGAGAGACAAGCAGGGCCACTGAAAAAATGCCTTCAAAACTGAGGCTAATGTAAAACAAGTAACATGGGCTTGCCCATAAACCCCTAGTAAAAAGTAGCAGCAGTGTAGTGTTTGGAGAGAGGCAAGAGGAAGACTACCTCTGATGTCCAGCACAAAGAGAAGGTCTAAATCTGTGAGGAAAGCAGATGAGAAAATTCTTTGGGTAAAGCTTTCCCTACTGCAAAGATGAGGTAACAATAGAGATACTTGAAATCTGTGTTTCACTGAGGTAACCATAACAACAACTTCATCCCATATCCAAAACAAGGCTCATCCCAGACAGACTGAGACAAAACAACAAATGAAAGGGTGAACAGAAGAAAAGGCATGTCTGTTTCTGAGGATAAAATATATTTTCCCATTTCTCTGCTATGATATATAAGATATCTGACAGTTTAAAAAAGACAAACGGAGAAACAAAAGTAACAAGTAGACAAAGCAGCTAAAAGAAACAGATATATAAAGAAAATAGATATTGTAACCTCTGAGCAATAAATCCAAAATAACTATGATTAATGCTACTAATTTTGGTAGTAAAGGAAGAAAACATACTTGATCATCAGAGACATAAAGACTATTATTGCTTATGAGGATGAAATAGACACGCAAAAAAACCCCAAAAAGGTCAGTAATACAGAATAAAGAATATTTCCAATAATCTCATAAGTAGACTCAATTGATGAGAGAAATTTTAGAATCAAAGGTAGTGGGGTGGGGGTGGGGTGCTAGGGAGATAGTCCAGCAGTTAAATGTGCTTTTAAACCAAGTCTGCCTGCCCAGGTTTGATTCCCCAGCACCCAGGTCAAGAAAGATGCAAAGAGGCACCCGCATTTTGAGTCTGAAGCTGCAAGAAACCCAGGGCTCCCATAAACACACACGCACACACATGAAAACAATAATGAAAAACAATTATACAAACACACACAAAAAAAATTAGAAAGAGGGAGAAAGAACAAAACAGCAAGCAAGAGCAGTAGAATAGTATTGAGAGTGCGTGGATATAATAACAAAAAGGCAACAAACAAAAATGTGAAGAGATTATGGCTGATAATGGCTTCTAAAAATAAAAAAAAAGTATAAGAAATAAGAGATTAAGAGACTGATATATATATATATATATATATATATATATATATATATATATATATATATATATATATTTTCAATATAGAAATAAGAAATCCAAACAATAATCCCAATGAACATATTATTTTTCAGTCTGTGGAAGACAAAAGAAAGAATAGAACCTAAAGTCATTCTAAGGAAAAAAAATACATGCTACATAGAAAGCAAGAAAGAAACTGACATCAAGCTGGGGGTGACATGGTGGCATTCACACCTGGAGTCCCAGATACATGGGATACTTAGATGCAAACTGAAGACCAGCCTGACAGTAAGACCCTGTATCAAAGGGGCAAGAGGAGAAGGGAGGGATGGGAGAGAGAGAATATGAAAGATTGAGAGAGAGAAAAAGAAAGCACAGGCCAGTATCCCTATCCATGACACAGATACAAAACTCCTTAAATAATTGCTAGCTAATAAAAACTAGTAACATTTGAAACAATTAACACAACATAACTAAATAGGTTCCTCATGGGAATGCAAGGCTCATCATGCAGCATTAAAAATAATATATTCTTCTATATTAACAGGCCACAGAAGGCAAGTATTATTGTTATATCACCTGATACTGAAAAGCATTTGACAAAATTTTATTCCCTTTCAAGGAATAAAACATGGGCAGGATAAAAAGCATCCGTGGGAATCTCACACAAGACAGTTTACTCAGACATTTCACTGAAACACTCAACCTTTTCTCCAAGATTGGAAATGAGGCATGAAATCGCACTTATGTTCAACACCTAACTCACATAGAACAAGAAACAGAACAGGTATGGAGTAAAAGAAAAGAAACTGTCTCTATTCAGAGCATGATTTTTAATTAATAATAGACTTAGCAAGGTCACACTGGGCCAGTATGCAAAAAGACAATCTTGAATATGACTAATTAAAAACTGAATTTCTTTTTAAAATTGTATTTACAAAAGCATTCAAACCATGAAATGCTTCATTATACATCTTATAAAATATGTGCAAGATTTCTAAGCTAAAAAGTATAAAACAATGATTAAACAAATTGAAAAATCTAAGTAGATAGAGACACATCATATTCATGGGTTGAAAAAAATCAATATTGTTAATATCGCATTTCTCCTTAGACTGATCCCTAAATTCAATGCAATTCCAATCAAACTCCCAGCAGGATTTTTTTTGTAAAAACTAATTTGAAAATATGAAAAGGCAAAGTAATTAGAAAAGAAAAAAAACAGAATTTTACAAAGCAAAAGACAGCATACTAGTTGATTTCCGGATTGAGTATACAACAGTCATTGAGACAGCGTGAATACTGGAGAATGGACTGATCATAGACTGATGAAGAGCACAGTGATTCCATCTATAATACTCATATGCCTGACAGCACACAGCTTATTAATTTATGACAAATGGTGCTGGATCAAGTGGGGATCCATTTGACCAAAAAACAAGCAAACAAAAGGTAGAACTTGGGTCATCTTTGGTAAAAATTAGCTTGTAATAACCATAAACCTAATAATTAAAATTATAAAACTTCCAGAAGACAATAAATGAACTGTAACTATACAGAAAGCCTAAGAAGAACCTCAGAAACATAACATCATACAACAGAAATAAGAGCCTGTATGTAAGCACATACAACCGTAGCTAAGAATAGCAAGTACTAATGATACATCAGGATAGTGACCTTCTTGGGGAGGAAGAAAGACATAAACTCAAGTTAGCATGATGGATGTAAGGCTGGCATTGTGCCTTCTCTTCAGAGTGATGTTTACAAAATAACTTCACTTTGTGAAATTTAGTCAAATATATATTTAGAAATTTATATTTATATTATACATGGACAGCTATCAGTTTCAGATGCTCATTGGCAAACATTCTTTTGTTAATATTTAAATTTTTTTCTTGTGTACTTTAATAAATAAACAATGTAATTTGGTCTTGAAAAATATGGAACAATTCATAAACTTTTGCATCATCCTTGCACAGGGGCCATACTAATCTCTGTGTCACAACAATTTAATTTTCTAAAAAATATTTTATTCATTATTTCCAAGCAGAGAGAGATAGAGAATGGTACAGCAGGTCCTACTACCACTGCAATGGAACTCCAGATGCATGCATCACTCTGTGCATCTAGTTTTATGTGGGTACTGCAGAATCAAACCCAGGCCATCAGGAATGCAAGCAAGTGCACTTGATTGCTGAGCCATCTCTCCAAACCCTTCATTGGGTGTCATTTGATAGTCTTTTCTTTTTCCTGAGGCTTAATTCTTCATCAATAAATGAGACCATCCAGGTACCTTACTTTGAAAAAAGTGGCATCTTATTGAATATTGCTTCATTTGAATCTAGTTTGTCTATTGTCATGTGCATGGAACTGATGGAAGAGTTTCCATTTCTGTCATGGGTTCAGGAACTAGCATGAGCAGGTCATTCTCACTTAGTCATATGCTCCGTAACCCAGCCCTTAGCAGAATCTATGACTTGCAGGTGGCAGTGCTCTCATCCCCAGGTAATCCCTCTGATGTCACACCTGTGACTCCTCAACTTGTACATTTCTCTACAGCTAACAATGGACCCATTAATATCCCTCCAACACTGAAGATATACTCACTTGTGGCTTTTGAGTCACTGAACAGTTTTCTCAAATTTTACCATGTCTGCAACCTCTTCTTGTACCCTGTATATCCTTCCTAAGGTATAATATGCTGCATGATTAACATTGCTGTTTAATCTATTTTTAATATCATCTCCCAGTATAAATAAGAGTACTGAAAAGGCAGGGGTTTATGCCTGCTGTGTTATCTGATGCATTTAAAGACCATGATTATGTTGGCTCTACATTATTGAAAAATTTTAAAGAAAACAAAAATTTTTGGTATATGACCACTTTACTGTTTGAAAAACCTGTTTAAATTTCTTTGACTCAACATATAAGTCTTATTTAATGATTAAGTTGGGATAGAATTCTATAGTTATACAGAAAGGAGGTACTTCAAAAATGGAAAACAGAAAGAAGCATTTAAAAAAAATACCTTCAAGCAACTACCTTGTCTTTATAGAGTCATTACCTTTCAGGAAGAATGAAAAAAAATTAGACTCAGTGATTTCTAAATATGATCTAAATATAATTAAAATATAAACTTGGAAAAAGGAAGGTTGGCAATAAAATATTAATACTGGTCTACATGTTGTCTTAATATGGCAAATGCAACCCTTAATTACTGTAGTTATTGTTGAATCTTGCAATTCTACTTTTACTACCACAAAGAGAGACAAAAGATACTCGGATAATTCCTAACATTTTTTTGTAACATACATCCTAGGCAGGATGTCAAAGGCTGCATTCTTATTCCAATTGCAAAAGAGAAGAGAGCAGCTTAGAAGATAAGACAGTCTGATCTGCCCAAGATTACCCAACAAAGCATGCCAAGAGGGAAGTGTACTGCGAAGGTTCTCTCCTCATTTCTAGAACTGAAAACAGCACAGCCTGGAGTCAGCTGAGTCCTCAGGTGAACACAGCATATATGGGCTAATGAAGTGACATAAATAAAAGACTATGTACATAATACCATCACAGTAATAACATGCCCTGGAAATTATTTATAGACATATGAGAACTTCTCATTTTCAAATCTATGTTAGAACTGTTATAATGAATAAAATCATATTACCATGAAGGCACTAAATTCAACACAGCTCTGTCAGTATTTTATCCATACCAACATATAGTGAGTGACATATGTAAGAACTTAAATTTCTAAGCCTCTTTCAATAATAAATTCTGAGTTGTAGAACCTGGGAGTAGATCTCTTTATGTCAAAGTGTAGGGTTCTTCTACCCAAAGCAGTGTTTTGTTTGTTTGTTTGTTTGTGTTTAACTTTTCTTATTCTCAGGAGCTTTTGTTTTCATCTCAAGATCAAAGACCAATAGGAAATGCAGGTGAAAGTTGTGCTAGGATTGTTTGTGGGTGAAGTAGAAAGGCTTTAGGGCTCTGGAGAGGTCTGTTAGACAAGCTGCTTCTCCCCACCGAGGCTGCTCTCCAAGGAACTGCAACAGGTCTGTGGAACAGCTTCAAAATAACCATCAACAAAGAGTTAAATTTCAGTTCACTGCCCCATATTGTGAGTGGACTGTTAGATTTTTTTATTACTTCATTTTTTTCACGTCTTTGTAGATTCTAGATATTAGACCTCTGTCATTGGTGTAGCTGGTGAAGATTTTCTCCCATTCTGATGGTGGTCTGTAGGCTCTGTGAATGGTATGTTTGTCTATACAAAAAAATGTTTGCTTGATGAGATTCCACTGATTGAACAATTGTTGAATTTCCTGGACAACTGGGATAATGTTCAGGAAGTCTTTCCCCACTCCTGTGTTGTGGAGAGTTCCCCTATTTTTTTTTTAAAATATTTTATTTATTAATTTTCAAGCAGAGAGAGAGAGAGAGAGAGAGAGAGAGAGAGAGAGAGAGAGAGAGAGAACACCAGGGCCACCACCTTGTGGGTCTGGTTTATGTGGGACCTGGGGAATTGAACCCGGGGCCTTAGGCACTGGAGGCAAGTGCCTTAACCGCTGAGCCATCTCTCCAGCCCGGGTTCCCCTATTTTTTATTCCAGGCATTTAAGAGGTTCGGGTCTTATATGGAGGACTTTAATCCATTTGGAGTTGACTTTTGCACCTGATGAGAGGAGTGTGTCTCGTTTCATTTTTTTCACATGTGGTTATCCAATTTGTCTAGCACCGTTTGTTGAAGATGTTATCTTTTCTCCAGTGTACATTGCTGGCACCTTTGTCAAAGACCAAATAGCTGTAATTATACACAAACTAAGGGCTGGGCCTTCAATTCTGTTCCATTGGTCTGGATGTCTGTTTTTCTGCCAGTACTACGCTCTTTTGTTACTATGGCTTTGTAGTATAACTTTAGATTGGGTATGCTGATACCTCCTCCTAAGGTGTTTCTTTTGCTGAGGATATTTTTGAATATCTGAGGCCTTCTGCCATTCCATATGAATTTTGAGATTTTTATCTATTTCTGCAAAGAATGATGCTAGGATTTCTATTGGTGTTGCCTTAAATATCTTTCTTGCTTTTGGTAGAATTACCATTTTCACAATATTAATTCTACCTTTCCAGGAGGATGGAGGGTCTTCCCATCTTCTCACATCCTCCTCAATTTTTTGTTGAGTTTTTTATATTTTCATTATGTGTGTGTGAGTCTGTGTGTGTCTTTCACACCCTTGAGTAGTGTTATTCCAACTGAATAGGGAATTCACAAAGACAGGAATACAAATGGCTAGTATCGACTTAAGAAAATGCTCAGCATTATTAAATATCTATGATATTCCACCTTGCTCCGGCTAGGATGGCAACCATTTAAAAATCTAACAATAGATGTTGGCGAGGATGCAGGGAAAGAGAAACCCTCATTCACTGCTGGTGGAGTATAAACTTGCACAGCCACTATGGAAATCAATTTGGAGACTCCTAAAAATGATGAAAACAGAGCACCAACTGACCCAGCTATTCCTGTACTGGGCATCTATCCTAAAGGCTCCTCCCTTCAATACAGAGTCATTTGCTCAACCATGCTTATAGCTGCTGAATTCACAATAGCTAAGAATTGGAATCAACCCATCATTGGACAAATGGATATGAAACTTGTGGTACATATACACCATGGAGTTATACTCAGCAGTAAGGAAAAATGCCATATTAAAATGTGCAGGAAAATGGATGGACTTGGAACAGATCATACTCAGCTAAACCACATAATCACAGAAAGACAAGTGCCACATATTCTCCCTCATTTGTGGTTCCTAACCAGGAATAGCTTGAGTTGCAAGCATACCTGACATGCAGCTAGAAAGACAGATAATAGGGATGGAAGGGTTTGGGGGGAGGGAATAAGAGAGTGGGGGTGGATAAGCACAAAACTAAAGCCGAAATGAATGGGTATCATAGAATCCTTACTCCAGGACAGCAGGCTAAAAGGTTACACACCACAGGCAAAATAAAAGACCCTATTGCTGAAGACACCACATGCTGCCAACACACAACTTTGAGAGACCCAGCTGGAACCTGAAAGGAAGCCAGTCCCCAGATGGTTAGTCTCTATACATGAGCTGCTAGGAGAAATCAGCCAACCATGTTGCGAGAAAGTAGGGACACTGATCTACAGCAGCAACAAGCAAGACAAGATGTACACAATCTCCAAACTAACAAGATCACAGTTAACCTATACTGATCTCACTCGCCATTGTAGGATTTGCTTTTATTTTTCAGAAGGCAGTGAGAACCAAGAACAACCTAATTCTACCAACAAGGCCAGAAATGGTCACAGATTCCCTGGCAGGAGATGAACCAGCCCTCACACATCAGTTAGGGCCCAGGTGAAACCACAGAGGAAAAGTAATGAGATAGCAAGAATGCTGCTTTCACAGTGAGCCTCACCACATGTGCCAGGGTGACGGAACCAGACACTGAGGATATTCAAAATATACCAAAGCAGAAATTCAGAAACTGCTAAAAGCTCAACACTATAGTAGAATTAAAACAAACCCACCATGGCCCAGGGAATTTTGCAAAAGACGGGGCAGAAAGATTGTAAGAGGCAAGGTGGGTGGGCATATCTAGATGCATTGCCACCTCACAATGACCCAGTGCCACTATCACAACTCTTAGCTCACAATCCCATGGTACATACCAGCAATCCCACTGAGGGGGGCCTTCAGTGCATGGCTGCAGGGAGGAGGGAAATGATGGTACCAACACACCATTTGTTCACACAAAGTTTCTACTTAATAATTTTTTTAAAAGAGTTAATATTTCCCTACAGCAATTAGAGAACCATGAACAACCCCACCAAAAACTGGACAATAAGCGTGAACAGATAAGTTCACATAGGAAACAGGAAATGGGGAAACTCAACAAAAATTGTAAATATACAAATTAAAATTTTGAGATCCCATTTTAAACAACCTTTCTGGCAAGCATTTGAGGGATGCAAGGTGGTTATTGTAAGTATGGGAAATCAGATATTCTTATGTATCATTGAGAAGAATTGGCTGAGGCCCTGTGTATTGAGAGCTATTATTTCAAAGAGGCATCAAAATGGAAACACAAATACACTTTTTGACTCAGTGAGCCCATTCTAGAAATCTACCCTGAATAAAGTCTTAAAATTTAATGAATGTAACGGTACAAAAACATCTGCCTTAAGTGGCAAAATGAAGCACTTAAATTCTCATCTGCAGAGAGAGAAATGGCTGAAGGAATTATGTCCATATATATAAAGGAGCCTGACACCATTGATAAAGCTCAGACCTACATTCAGTATCACCTGGAGAGAGATACCAAGCATACACCGTGACAGAATCTGCTAGAAATTCATGGGTCAAGGGTCTGGAGAGATGGCTCAGCGGGTAAGGCACTTGCCTCCAGTGCCTAAGGCCCCGAGTTCAATTCCCCAGAACTCACATAGGCCAGACCCACAAGGTGGTGGCCCTGGTGTGCTCTCTCTCTCTCTCTCTCTCTCTTCTCTCTCTCTGCTTGAAAATGAATAAATAAAATATTAAAAAAAAAGAAATTCATGGGTCAACTGAATAAGAGTCCTTTCTTCAAATAAGGTGAGGACCAACACATGACCTCCATATGCACACACAAACTGACACACACACACACACACACCGTCTAGCAGTAAATACATACATCATTAATAATGTCTCATTCTAGGAAGAGTTTGGGAGAATTTTGCGCTTTAAAGACTTGTATAATTTGATTTTTGACTACATGATGAATTATTTTTGCAATAAGAAAACAAAAGAATCAGGACACGGAAGTGTGTCACATGCTGTCACTGTATATTTAAGTTGCTTGAATGAGGAAATTGAAGCCCAAATTACACATTAAGCTCCACACAATGTTCTGATTTGCACTTAAATACCTTTTTTTTTTTTTTGCTGGGAAAGCCTATAAAATTAAGATGGCCAGGCATACTTATGGGAGTTAAATGTTATACATTCCCGAGACAGAAAACATGAAATATTTCTGATGGTGGAAAGAAGAATGATTTCAACTATAAAAAGGGATTTAGTGGCATTAATAAAGAACTTCTTTAAAATAGCAAGTCACTATTAAAATAATTAATAGAGCCGAGTACACGGAAACGGAAAGGGGTCCATGGTGACGCCGGGAAGTGTGTAGGACCTGTGTGTCATGCTTCAACAACTCTTGCAAAAAATAGCTCAGTGAAAAGATGGATCAGCATACAAGTCCATAAAAGGAGAGCTTTAAATTTTAAGTGGTTTTATATCCACTGTGAATGTAAAGGTTAAATGGGTATTAAAAGAGCAATAATTCTTTCTGATTAGGTTTTTATCCAAGGATAGAAAGAAATGTTCAAAATTAAGCGCAGGCTTTTTGGAAGTTACTGGAGATGCTGTGAGGAGCTTTTTACTTGTTTATTTTTTTCAAGCAAAAGGTGATGTTATAAAATTGTAATTTTCTGGCTATGGCAGACTGAATGAAAACCTGTTAAAAGGCAGTTGACTAATTCTGGATAACTTTTATTATGGAGAAGACTCGACTTCCACGGAAGGGTAAAGCAAAACAACCACACACATGTATCTGAACTGGCAATTAAATAATTATTCTTCACAAAGTTAATCACCCTCATAAGTGAAGAGGGCGGAACCCAAACTGCAGCTGTATTTTTAAGACACTGAGCTAGAAAACGCACCAGCAAGTGACAAGAGCTCCTAAAATCTAAACATAAAATTTAGACAGAAGCTTCACAGAGTTTAAAATGCCCCTTCTTTTAGGCACCATGCATTGCCTTATTTCTACTCAGCATCTTCCTGACTCAGGACTCCACAGTTGTTCTAAGCGCTTGACCAAGTCGTCATGTGGTTCCATTAAGGGCTCACTGAAGTGTTTATTGACACTAAAAACTATATATTATCTATTTCCCTCGCCTCCCTGAGTCATATCTCAAAGAAACATACCCTGTACTTTAAGACATACATGAGAGAACTGGATCATGTCCAGGGCCAGAGAACCAAGATGCACAGTGGTAGAGAGCTGAAGATCTTATCTGTGAGGAAAGTGAAAATGGACTTGATATTTAGACTGGAGAGAAAGCGGCTTACAAGAGAATGGAGATTTCTCTTTGAATGTCTGGGAAAGTGAACAGACATGATTATTTTCCTGGAAAGGGCTAGACTTATGAGTTTCATTGTCTAATGTTTTGGGGAAATGTCAAAAAGCAGTATTAAGATGACAGGTCCTGGAGGCTTACTTAGGTCAATTTTCAGTTCCCTCAAATAGACAGGTGACCAAACTTCCTTAAGTCTCAGTTTCCTCCTTGATTAAGTACACATGTCATAGGATGAAATGTGCCATGTAAGTGCGGTATTCACCGACTTTGGAATGATCGTTGTTAATCTCATTGACATCATGTGAACATAAATGTCAAGAACAGATTTAAAGGTATAGAGGATGTAAGGTTCTTTCTGAGTACTTAGCATGAGTCAAACTCTACACCTGGCATTCCCTTAAGCATTTTCCCACTTAATCCTCATCAATGAGATATTCTCATATTCCTGATGAATTTAGGCGAGTCAGGGAAGTTAACAAGCTTGCCCACGTTGGTAGACAAATGTGTCCATCACAAAGCTCAGACTGAGCTTAATATATCCTGACCTCAGAGCATTTTGACCCACTAAAAGGTGCTCTAGGAAATAAATACAAGATCAGTTACAGGCCCTAATCTTAAAGCTTCTTACAGGAAATATAACAAGCACACACATAAATTTACAAGTGTATATGTTAAGATAATTATTACAGAGTCACAGAGTGAACAGGATAGAGAATGATTACTTCAAATTTGGGAGGAAAAGGGAATCTTCATGGAGAGTGTGTAATTTATCATGAGGTGCTTCAACGCTGGACATAGACTGAGGGAAATAACAGGAAGAGATATGACACTCTGGGGATTATAAATCAGGTCAGGATGTAACATAGGATGTGTCCAAGGAGACAAGATTAGACAATTTGATATCTCTGAGACTTGTATATACAGTGGTTCATATGATTCTAGGATTTTAATCTGTGGGCAGCTTTCCATCTATAGGAACATTAGGCACCACAGGCAGAATGGACTAGATTAACTTCAAAATACCTCATTGGCCACATTAATTATTCCAATTTTATTGTATGTGATGTATCATTGCCCACAGCCTGTGAATTCATCTAAGGAAATGCACTCTGCAAGTTTGACCATGGCTTTCTGGCAAACCTATGATGAAGACAGACTTCATGCTGTTGGCTTCTGTCCTCACAAGCTTTGCCAAGTTATCAAAGCCCACAGTCACTAGCCTTGAGCCCTGAGCAGTATCTGTTACCAAGACAACTGGATCAGGACAATTTCTCAAAAAAAATATCTTCCTTAGGGAGGTGGAGACCATCAACAAATTGGTTTTCAAGGCGGGTTTGTGGAGGAGAGGGTTTGGAGCTCCATCTTTGTACTTAGTTCAAATTTTAGAGGGGATACAAATTTGTTCCAAATTCCATGTCAGTGGGAAGACAAGGCAATGAAGAATGAGAGGTCAAGCTTAGTCAAAAGATATGCTTTCAATATTATGAAGAAAAGGAGAGCAGTGCAAACAGGGAAGAGTACCCAAGACTAGAAACAGGTGCTCATCTAGGCCCGTTTCTGAGAACAACTATCACAACATCTTCTGTAAGATGGAAGTTGCTAGTAGAGGAAAGGACTAGAAACAAGTTCAAGTTCATGGGGTGGAAATGCAGCTGGGCTCATATTTGGGACAAGAAGCATACTTACTCTTTCCATTGTTTTTTTTAACTAGGCATGTTTACCTTGGCTCACCTCACATTCAACACTAGAAAATGAGGCACTTTGGAGTGATGTGGAATGCAGGGTGTGTGGCTGAAAACCACAACACTTAAGGAAAAAGGTCTGTCATTCACCTTCTCATGGTGCTGCTTCTATATCTCCTCAGTTGCCAAAGACCTTTCAGGGAAAACCTGTAATGGCTAAGTGGTGGAAGAAGTAATAAAAGAGCTGAGCTTTCTTTTACTTTTGGGAGAAAGGCCAAAAGCCCTAACAAGGGCTAAGTTCTTCAAGGGCCATCTCTCCGCATTCATCTTGCATCCTGCTCCCCTCACTCTCTGGGCTCTGACCACCCTGGCCTTTTTCAGTTCCTCCAGTCAGCGTGCTTTACTGTCTGAGACATTTGTCCTGCTCTTTCTTCATGCCCAGTGAAGTATCACTTCCTCAGGAATGCCTGCCTGACCGTTCTGTCTAGGTCAAGTTCCTTAGTCCTAATTCTTTTAGGACACTATCTCCTTGTTCTGAAAACCTCTGTTCATTTCCCTTATCGGAAAAGGAAAACTTTGAGATCAGGCACCAGATCGGTTTTATTCTGACCCTCAACATCAGACCTTGGGCATAGCAGGCGTTTTTTTTTTTTTGTTTGTTTTGTTTTGTTTTGTTTTTTCTGAGGTTTTTTCAATAACAGAATATCATGTCCCCCTCTCCTAAAAATTAAGGTGTTTTGCCCACTTTAACATAGAGGAATTAGAGGCTAAATTGTCTGGTTTGGGATGAACCAAATCTAGTTATTGGTTATTCATTCACATAACTATAGGAAACACATAGAAAAAAAAAGTAGAGTGTTTTTGAGATGGAAAATATAAGTATAAGCTACATTTGATTTTGAGAATACAGGAAGATGGTCCAACTCAAAATTAACTATGATAACAGTGATGATGACAAGAGCAGAGTTAGAAGAGATAGGCATACACCTAACTACTACTGCTACATTAGGGAGCACACAGTTTTAGCCACATGTCCTTTCTAGAAATTGTAAGCAAGTGCCTGTGTCTCAACCTATAAATTTGAGTAGAAGGAACATAGTGTTGTACTCCCAAGCTTGCAATCAGTACCACCACCTTGTAAGGCCCTGGATGTTCTTTCTTTCCCCCTCTGCCAGAGGCTGAGAATGCAGCATAGGACTCCAGGGCTCTAGAGAGTGCCAGAAGCGTGGACAGAATTCGCCCAAGTCCTCTAGTCTCTAAGAAAAAGCACCAATGAGAAGTTATTGAGAGAAATATACTTCTTTATAAAAATATTTATTTATTTGAGGGGAAGGAGAGGAGCATATGGGAGCAGCAGGACCTCTTGCCACACTGCAAATGAACTCCAGACACATGCCACTTTGTGCATCTGGTTTTATGTGGGTAATGGTGCATTGAACCAGGGCTCACAGGCTTTGCAAGCAAACACTTAACCACTGAGCCATCCCCCCAGCTGAAGAGAGAAATATACTTCTGTTGTATTAATGGACTGAGTTTGGAATTTGTTAATTACAGTGATAATATATGATATACACATATATGTATATATGAAGATGGATAGATATATATGTATGTATGCATGTATATATAATATATGTTTGTGCTCCACCTGTCCTGTTAACACTGTTTGTGAAACTACACAGGTAGATTTGATGGTGAAACCTACTTCTAACAGCTTTTCACCAAGTTCTATTGACCTACTGCATCTATGGTCACAGATGTTGAGGTCTGGGAGGAACTTGTTACATTCTATTTAGCTCCCTTCCAAATGCAGAAGGCAGTTAATGTCATGGCCAGGTAATCAACAGATTAAGGCCAAGATTTCACTTGAGAGAGTACAGGAAAAACTGTCCTTAGAAGCTATATTAATTTTTGTATAATTTCTTTTGGTGCTACACCCCAAATCTCTTATGTGACTTTTTCTGATGAAACATTTTTCTAAGACATGGACACTCTGTTCAATTTGATCCTTTGATGAGAGTCCAAACTATAATTTGAGACTATACTATAATTTAAAACAAACTATAAATTGAGACAGAGTGGTAGCAGACAACAGAGTACTCAACCTGCAGCTGGAGAAAATGCCAGAAAATTTAGATTCTACTTTATTCTATTGACTTTTTGAGGTTTATCCTCCTTACAAACAAGTTGTGAAAAGTGTATGTGCAGCCAGGAATGATGGCTCATCCTCAGACTTACCCAGCTGAGGCAGTACAATTGCCAAATTTGAGGCCAGCCTGGGGCTACAGTGTGAAACCATAACTTCATCCCCACACACCCCTGTATTTTATGCAATATTTGATTATTAAATTATTTAAAGCAATAATAAACTGATCATATCTGGAGATTAGATTTTGAAAAAAAAACACCTCTCCTGGTCATTCTAATATGCATCCAGACTTGAAAAATAGTAGCAAACCCCTCTGTGAACTGTCAATTATCAATGTATCCATGTATGAGGAAGGTGTTGCAGATGATATAATGAAATATTGCTTATAAGGACACTTATCCAAAACGATTCCTAAAATCAGGCTGATTTCAATGAAGAAAACTTTCTTTTTTGTGTTGTGATTTCTGCCCACTAAAATTCAAGTATTATTGGTCAGAAGCTCAAGAAAAGTCTCTGTGAGAAAGCCAGTGTGGTGGAACACGCCTGAAATGCCAGCACCCAGGAGGTAAGGAAGGAGGCCAGGGAATTTAAGACCCATCTGGGCTACATGATGGGACCCTTTCTCTAAAATACAAACATCACATAACAATCAAATACAAACAACAACAAATTCCAATCCTGGAAAGGAAATGACATATGCCACATACAAGCCATTTTATCACTCCATATAAGACTAAAGACCCTGATGGGTATAGGAGAGTGTCCTCTATGAGAGTAAGAACAGCTATCATTGCCAGCAGCACCCCTCCCACCCCCCACCTCCACCATAATACTTCCTCTGCACCAGGGTGCCCAACTTTGTAAAAGTTTTTCCACTGTCAGTAAACCCAATTGGGTAAGAGGCTATAACAGCTGTCTACCTACCAATTTTGGAAGAAGACAGCTTCCACGAGGCCCTGATTATCCTTTGCTAACTAATAAATTGCACATGCATGCCCCACATGAGCAGGTGGGACTTGGAGGGCAGGCCCACCGGTGGTTACTGTTGCTTCAGAACATGGGGAGGAGGCTGGTTAGACCTCCTGGGGCTCAGTGTCACTATGAGACAATGAGGGAAGGAGCTTTACTTAGTGACCTGCATAGGCTCTGTTCTGTTTTGTCAGAAAAACTAAAGAAACTTCCAGGCCTGGAGTGGTGATACACGTCTTTAATCCCAGCACTCAGGAGGCAGAGGTTGGAGAATCTCCAAGAGTTTTTGGCCACCCTGAGACCACATAGTGAATTTCAAGTCAGTCTGGGCTAGAGTGAGACCCTTCCTAAACAAACAAACAAACAAAAATCACCACTTCCTTCAATGTCAGCTAGCCCTTGGGATGTAAACCCAGCCACCAGAGCCGGGTTTCCTGTGATGCGGACCATTGCCCACCAGAGGGACTACAGGCATACAGACTGACAGTCCCCTGATGATGATCTGAGAGTTTTACCTCTATTTTCCTATTGTTTTCCTCATGATAAAGGGGGGGTTAGTTTTAAATCAAAGCAGACAGTCATCCCCAAATGTGGATAATGGAATGCAGTGGCTCCTGGGGTCACAGAGGTCTGAGGATCAAGGTGGGTGCCAGAGCAGGGAATTCACTTTGAGCTTTCTGACTTCAATACTGGAACCAGTGAATGGGGAAGAAAAGGAACAAATTAATCTGGTGCTGTGTGTGTGTGTGTGTGTGTGTGTGTGTGTGTGTGTGTGTGTGTGTGTTTAAATTTCTCCTTTGCCTCACAATCAGCCTGAAGAAATCCTGGATGTGTTAGATGGTTCCAGAGAGCCACTCCACTTCAGGGAGGGGTCCTGCCAGATGCACAGTAGCTCTTGGAAAGCACAGGAAAGAACAAGTTGTAAAATGCAGCCAGTGCAGTGTGACTTCTTGTTTGAAAGCTTTAATAAGAGGTTTATTAGAATCCTGGACAGGAAGGTAGGGCTTAGTTCTTGCACTTTACCACTAACAAGACTGAAAATGCCTAGCACAATGTCAGAAGGGAAAAGAGCACTTGTGTTAGGCAGGAGGAGTTGAAAGCTTCCATAACACTGTCCCCAGGAACCACACATACTGATTGGTCTATGCTGATGCTACCTGTGGACGAAACTATGAGGGAAGGAAACACCATTCCAGATGTTCTAGCCTTTCCCTGTTAGGATCTTGAAGGGTATTACATTGTTATTATCTATATCATTGGAAAGAAAAAAGACCCAGAATAGTGTATGTATGATTAGGGTGCATGGAGCATTTGGGATGTGGGAACAGAAATGGGAGAAGACAGTGGAAGAGTCTGGAATAGCAGCTGAAGAGGAGGACCTGGCTGTTTCTGAAGGCCATAGGGTCTGTCTGGTCTAGTGCCCTTGGCTCTAGCACTTAGTCATTCTGTACACACTAGAGAGCACATAGTGTGACCAGCAACGGGTTATGGCCAGATACAGTAGTATCCTGAACACAACAGAAGGGCAGGAACTTTTGCTGTCTAATTAAAATCTGCACTAAAAACTAACAGGTGCATAAAGCAAAGATATGAGCAGGACAAAGTCTTGGGAAGTCAGAGAGAGCTGGTGAAGGCCAATGAGAACAGAAGGATGGGAATGTGTGACCAGGGGATGCTCAAAGAAGCATCGCAGGCAGAGGGGGATGACACACAGAAGAGAACTGAATGCAGTTCAGTGCGACAGTGCATGGAGTGAAGGGGCCAGAGAGAGCCAACAATGCCTCATCTCCATCCCTTCAGACTCCAGACAGTTAACCATCACACGGTGGAACCCGGCTTATCCATGCTGAGCATGCATCCCAGGACAAGGCCAGTGGCCAAGGTCACATACAGTGAGAGCACATTCAACAGGTGCAGAACTAGGGACAAGGCACACTGGGCAAAGGACTCGTGGAAGGGCTTTAAATAAGGAGCCGCCCAGTAAGTTGGGGTTCTGAAAGATCTCTTCTTCCTTGAGGGAGCATTTTAGAGGAGACCATATGGACAGGAGTATAGATGGAAGACACTGGTTGGAGCACAGAGCAGGTGGATGCTTGGTTTTCGCTGGTGCAAGACTTGTTCTGTAAAATGAATGCATGGTCAGGGACTCCAGGGACTCCTCCCTCAAAGACCAGTATTCCATGCTGACTGATCACAAGGGAAGGCAAAGATAAGCCAAGCAGGAACCTTCTGTCCACTATGTTCTGGGACTAAGGATGAATACTGATTCACATCACATGTCATAGAAAGTTAATGCTTTTAAGGTCTTTTTTCCCTTTAATGTTTTTCCTCTTGGGTCAAATAAATTGGGAAAACCACTGAAAAACATTATAGTTAACAGGAATGAGAAAAACTAAAGTTTAACTTTTTAAATGCTAACTCATCTCATGAACATATTTATACTTATTTATTTAAAAATTCATTTACCATCGAAAGATATAAAGTGAAAAGAAAAACTCATTTTCAAAAGTTATAATCAACAAAGCCAAGTATTCCAGAATTTTTCTTGTAGGCAGATAGATATATACAGACACAAGCATTCAACACATTATTTTTTAAAAATATTTTTTATGTTTTTAAATTTTTATTTATTTGAGTGAGAGATAAAGAGGAGAGAGGGGAGAAAGAGAGAATGAAATGGGGAAGAATGAATGTGCTGAGGCATCTTGCCATGGAAAATGAATTCCAGAAGCATGTGGCACACTGTGCATCTGGCTTCATGTGAGTACTAGGAAACTGAACCCAGGCTGGCAGGATCTTCAAGAAAGCACCTGTAATTGTGGAACCATCTCCCCAGCCCTGTTTCCAAAGTTTTTCTTTAAGCACAATTAACATTCTCTATGAACTATACTATACCTTTGAAATAATTTTGGGGTATGTTTTATTATCACCTATATGTGTTTAGCTTGTTTTTGTAATAGTGTCTATATTGCTACTGCATGTATTTGCATATTTTCTTTGTCTTATAGGTTTATTATCTCTGTGGTTATACAAAAATGCTGCAGTATGTCTCTTCTACCAAGGATTCCTGTGTTCCTATGCAAATCTCTCTAGCACGACTGTGTGGAACTGAGTTGCAAAGTTCAAATATGTATACTCTTAAAATTATGAAAGATAATATTTTATTTCTTATCGTCTTTTTAAAAATCAATTTTCACTCCAATCAAAACTACATGAAAATACATGTTTTCTCATATCATATTCAATACTTGGTATGAAACATATATCTAAGCTAATCTGAGAAGGAAATGATATTTCAAATTGTACTTCTTTAAATAAGGTCAGATGATGTTTCATACGTTTGTTATTTTTATTGCCTCTTCTATGAATTGCATATTAATTGTCTCTCTTTTTTTGTCGTCTGGCAAATAGATATTTTAAACTGATTTTGGGGCTGAAGAGATGGCTCAGTGGTTAAGGTGGCTGCTTGTAAAGCCTAATGACCTGGGGTTCAATGCCCCAGTACCCATGTAAACACAAAGGCACAAAGTGGTGGAGTCTGGAGTTTGTTTGCTGTGGCACAAGGCCCTGGTGTGCCTATTCTCTCTCTCTCCTTGCAATAAAAAATATTTTAAAATAATTGTGAATCTTTATACTTTTTTGATTCCAGTGTTTGTCATTGATATTCCCAGAAATAACATTGAGCCTCAGTTTCCAAATCTGTGAGGACTGAGAGGAAAAATGTAAGAACACATTAAAATACCCTGAAGACTTACATTTCACAAAGATTTTTTTTTTATTGGAATGTTTTGAATAGTTTCAAAATCTGGCCACACCATGGGACAGAATGACATAAGCACTTGTTGGCATAAAATCAAAGATACTATGAAGGCAGCATGAGGAACTCTCTGTGAATTAAATGGACAGGTATGGTCAATCCCTTCAGCCAGCTCCACAGTCAGTGAATGAGCAAGCGGACCCAGCTTTCCTGACTTCTAGTTAAGGTATTTCCCACTAGATCAGACATGTTGGAACTGTTATAAATAAATAAATAAACAAACAAATAAATAAATAGAAATGCTAATCATTATGGATGAGTTTGCATATCAGGTAAAACAATAACTGAGGCCTCAGTGGCCAGGGATGAGGAGTAGCAAGGGTTCCCAGGTTTCCCTCAGCTAAGAACAGCAGCCATGAAAACTGCTAAGGAGCAGGGGTTGACGACACACTTTCCATCTGCACTGGGTACAGCGTCTGCTCTATACAATGGAGGAGAGATGAAGAACTAAAAGCAGCTGAAAAGAATGCTGGCAAGGTTCAGAGGAAATGACTGAAGGTTTAGAAGTGAAGGGTTATGTAGCAGGATTCTAGAAAATGGAAACAGCCAGCCACCAAGCTCACACATAAGGCTTGTCATTCTGTGATCATGGATTTACTCAGTTTAATTCCTCCACCAAGGAACATTGACTGGCGGGAGAGTGCTTGCCTACCAATTCAAAAGGCCCTGGGTTCGATTCCCAGCACAGCCAAAACAAACAAAGAAACAAACAATAAGTGCTTGCTAAATCAGACGCAAGGAGCAGATGAATGCCATCTTTGCCACAGAAGGACTTAATACTAATGGAATCTATCTATGACAAATAGGCAGTTGAAACAAAGATTTCTAGATGTTTGGATGGGGCAAAGCCATAGATGTTATCCTACAGGATGCGAGAGAGAAAAAGGTACCAGAATTGCTTTCGCTTTTCAGGATACAAATTGAGGTCTGAGAGTTCCCAGCTAGAAGTGAGGATGAAAGTGAGAAAGCTGCATATACCATGAAGAGAAAATATTTGTCAATCCTGTGGAAAGACACAGCGTCTGTATTTTAGAATTATCTTCGTGTATATACAGTGCATGTGTATGTGTGTGCATGTGGCTATGTTAGTCTGAGAGGGATGCCCTTTTCTCTTTTGAGTGATGTAGAGTCAATGAAAGGAAATTGCCAGATAAATGAAATGTGATATGAAGGGAATTAAAGTATTTTATCAGAAGTTAATGAATTATCAGAATGTTAATGAATGGACAAGGAGAATTGGAAGAAAGCAGACATCCAGAATAACTCCCATAACTCCAATTAGCTAGTGCCATTCACTGCCCAGGAATGTGGAGTAGAGTAGCATCAGAAGAGAGAATGCTGGGCTGTGAGCCTCTTTATGAAGACTTCTGGGGAAGCTGACAGTCTAGGGTTCAGTGACAAGTCTAGACTTCAGATCTTGGTCACAGAGGTTTTAGCACCCACATGAGATCTGTAGTCATGAGAGCAGATGAAGTAACTCAGGAATGCACAACGAGACAAGGTGAGGGATTAGAATAGAACTCAGAGAATGTCAGGAATGAGGGGAAGAGAAAACTGTTAAAAAGACAGGAAATCAGGAGCATAGATGTAGGAAGAACACTCACAGTATAAGGTACCAAGAAGCCAAAAGATAAAAGCACTTGAAGAAAACAGTGTCAATGTCCTTAGATGCTTCAGAGGCCTAAGGAATTATCCAGTCTGAAAAGACCATAGTGCATGTAATATCAAGAAGGACACAGGAGATGTTGAGGGGTGGGTACAGAAGCCAGACAGGCCAAAGCAGGGGGTGAGAGAGGCTTCCATGTGACAGGGGCAGATACAAACTTGTAGAAGGAATTTTTTTTCTTTTTATTCATTCATTTATTTGCAAGCTGGGAGAGATAGGGAGAAAGGGAGAGGGGGAGAGAGAGAGGGAGAGAGAGACAGAGAGAGAGAGAGAGAGAGAGAGAGAGAGAGAGAGAGAGAGAGAGAGAGAGACAGAGAATGGGTGCACCAGGGCCTCCAGCCACTGTAAATGAACTCAAAACACATGTGCCACTTTGTGCATCTGGCTTTACGTGGGTACAAGGAAATTGAACCCGGGTTATTGGGCTTTGCAGACAAACACCTTAACCACTGAGTCATCTTTCCAGCCCTTGCAGAAGAATTTTTAAGTTTCTTTTTTTTTAAAAGTTTTATCAATTAGTTGTCTTTGTAGTTTATTTCTTTTTACTGTTAAATATCATTGCAGAGTAAGATTGTACCATACTTACAAATTCCCCAATGAAGGATATCTAGATTGTTTCTAGGCTGGGACAGTTAGGAACACAGCTGCTAAGAACACATTGTTGAGCAAACACATGCCTTCATTTTTCTGGGACAAATGCCTAGGAGTATAACTGCTGAGTCACAGGGTAGTTGCAGGAACAGTCTTAAAAGAAGCTCCTTCTTGCTTGTTCTCTGAAGTGTTTGTGCCATTTTGCTTTCTACATACAAATTATGAGTGATCCAATTTTTCCACTTCTCTAGGATTGATGGTCAACCTTATGAGCTACTGGGGGAAGGCCAGTTAACACTATTATGAGACGATAGGCCACTACACAGCTATCAGGGTGGTTAAGACAAATAACAACAGCATCAAGGTTTCTACTTGTGGCAAGGCAGAATACTGGTAGTACTTACATGTTTTGAAGGAAACAAGTGACTAAAGAGACAACTGAAGTAGATAAGAAACTCATAAAAATTGGACAATTTAGGGATCTTGAAGGAGGAACCTGAGAAATCTATAAAATATAACATTGGAAGGCCTGGGGTACCAAGGAAGTCATGGGGAGAATGTTTAAGATTAAATGACCATCACTAAGAAATCATGGCAAATGAGCACTGGCATACATATACCTATGGTTTCAGCAATGTGGAAGTCACAGTGTCCTCTCTGTTACTCAAGGTAGGAGTGGTGAGGAGAGGAGACAGGGAGGAAAGATGACAGGATGCTAGGTAAGGAAATGGAGGTGCATTCTTCACAGCATGCATTTAAATTTGGACTGGGAAGGAGTAATCAGAAGCCATAGAGAGAGCAGTGAGATCCATGGAGCCCATAGGTCATGCTAGAACACATCTGCACACACAGTTGTGAAGAATCCAACTAAGAGAGAAGGCAGACACTGTGGCAGAAAGAATCAACAATTAATGGAGTCAAAGGCATCAGAAGGCAGAAGAACATGGATCAAAACATATGATGATCTGCTCGATGGTCAGGGACAAAAATTTGACAGTTACTGCAAAGAGAGTTTCTTCTGGAAGCTTCCATTTGCACTCTGAGGAATGAGGTAAACTCATCTCAAGAAAAAAGAAGGGATGAGACAGAAATTAAGCAAGAGTCCACAGTTTATGAAACACTTAGGAGCAGAAGGCAGGAATGTGGAATGGACTGAGGCCCAGATTTAGGCTGGTCACAATGCAGAATGACATCACCACACCTGGCTGTCTGTTTTTCTCTAGCAATGTTCAGCTGCTTTGGCAAGAAAAAGAAAGACAAGGGGTATGTGTTCATTCAAACTGAAATATTTCCAGGGAAGCGAAAAGGAGAGCAAGGCAGAGCAAGATAGAACTAATTCTCAGCGTGGATTGTGATCTGTTTGTCAGAGAATGTCTGAGGTGCTGGGTGTCTTCAGAGCAAAAGTCCAGCATTCATGAGCTGTCTATGAGGAGGAAGGCACTGTGCTAGGCACTTACTCTGGTCCTGTATCATTTCTTTTCACAAAGATGAAAATGGCAGGGTTTCAATTCAAACTCATACATATCTCTTCAGTTTAAATATTGAGCTCAGTACACTACTTGTGACTTTTAGCCCATGAAAATTGATTTGGTGGTAAGTAAAATGATGCTGAATATTATGAGACACAGAGCTCTGATTTTTTGTATTTACTGATTCAAATGTGTTATTATGGATAAAGCAAAACTCTTTTTAATTACAAAAAGTACTGGTGACACAGATCCCCTCGACTGAGGACAAGGGAATAATGGTGTCACTTTTCCAAGAATTCAGGATATATCATGTGGGGTCTTGGAAAAAGCATGCCTAGGGAGTCACGTATAAAGAGAACACATTTCCATTTCATCTTCATGTTGGAGAGGCCAGGTCATTTTATCCAGTGCTCACACTTGACAAATGTACTGCCCACAGCTTCTCTGAAGAGTGGTCATCTAAACTCTGCCTTGTTTTTTCCACTGGCAGGATGGAGGGTACCTCATCAACCCAGCTTTCTTTGGGCACAGCACATATTGCAGGGGGCTGATGAAGTCCTTTAACTGGTAACTGCCACCGTCCTAAACACTATTTTATTTCCTATCAAAAATATTCTTACGTGTACTATCATATCTACTTACATAAGGACCAGCAGATCCCCATTTCTTTCTCCAGTGGCTTCTACACAGTGGATACCTGCAGGCCCATTCCACTGCCCTTCCACTCCCAAGCTCTCGAGTGCTTGCAGAGCCTTGAAGGAACTTTTAACACTCAGATACATACAACTCGATAAAGAAGACAGCTCCATCTCCTCCAATGCTATGATCCACTCCTAACAGAACTTGTCTCCTCCATTATTGGAAACTGCTACCCTGCACTAAGATTCATGTAAAGAGATGCTGCAATTGGACACTTGGTTAAATATATATAGTTGGGGAATTATGTTGCTTCCTTCAGGAAGGTGGAGAAGAGGAGGGTTATTGATGAGAAGGTGAACGGTAGACAGTATTAAAAGTGCAGAGTAGGCATATGCTTGCACTTTTGAAAGACCAATGGCTGGAGTTGCTGGTAGAGATCAGGAGACCTGAGCAAAGGCTCTTTCCCTCAATCCTCAGGAATCACTTCAGAACATCAGAGCCTCATTTATCCTGCTTGTGATGATAGACTTTATAGTGAGACCCCCCATAGAGAACCAACACCTTCAACAGGTTCCATTTGCTGCCTCACATCTGGTCCTCATAGGATACTTTTTCTCACACATTAATGCAGATTCATTTTGAATAACAGGGAGAGGGCAAAGCAGAGATGCTGCTCTAGCAGCTCCTTGACTCAAAGGTTTGCTTTCAGATGTACCCAAACCTCCTTGAATCTGATTCACCCCTGACAGGAGCAGAGAAATCCAGTCTGCCTTCCTCGACCATTTAAATGTAGGTCCTGTCCAGGCAGAAATACAGAACTAAGGAATAGAAGCACTAGTCTAAATTACAGGGTTTGTACCTAATACCTTGTCCTCACACCTGTTGGGCAGCTCTGAATTCTTAAGGAAGTCCTTGAGTCCCGCTCAGCCTTGACTTTCTTTGATTCTTTTTTTTTTTAAATATAAAGATGACACCTGTTCACCATGCTTAAATTTAGGTTGGAAATATTTTATAAATTGGGATGTGCTAAAGTTATTACTGTTCTGTAACTCAAGAATTAATGAACACCTCCTACACCAAAAGTGCTAAAAGTAAAGAATGAGTAAGTTACTCCTGGAAGGAGATGAACGTACACTTTAATGTAAGTTAGAAATAGATAAATGTCATACCTTTCATTTCAGTTCTGTTTAAAATAGATCGGAGAGAACACGACCAAACACGCAACCTCACTGTAATCTGCTTGCATTAGGAGATGGGTTATAACATTTCCTTTCAACTTTAAATCACATAATATAACTCTGAACCTTCTATGGTTTCTTTTACTTGGCTGTCTTCAAAACAATGTTCCACAGGTCCCAAAAGGTGCATTTGTTTCAAAGCAGGGGAAGCTCCATCTGCTCTGTTAGAGTTATATGAACAGAAGGAAGTGGTCAGGATGATGGGACAGAGAAAGAGATGAAGGAACCAGAACAGGAGAAGATTTGGATGGTCATAATAGAATGTCAAGTGGAAACAAAATGGACTGGCTGTCTTTATGAGGATGGCAGGAGGAGAGATGTTAGGAATTAGATTTGATTCGATTTCTGTCGAGAATTCACCAAAGAAAAGGAGCCTAAGAATTAGTAACCATGCAGTTAAGGTGGTGCACGGCTAGAATCCCAGCACAGTGGAGGCTGAAGCAGAGGAACATGAGTTGTTGAGATCAGGCTGTGCCCTGCTCTAAGTTACTCTCATACCAAGAACAACGGTGAATTTAGGCTGGGCCTTGTCCTGGGTGACTCCATTTTCCAAAGCAGCATTTGGCTCTGTTTTGAGTATGAATACAGAGGCAGAATGAATTTTAATCTCATTTGTAAATGTACACATCATTACCTGCCCAACACCATCCTGAGGCACATGATGATAGATAACTTATTTATATATAAAAAAGGCACCACTTATAAACATGTCAGAGTAGATTGGGACCATATACCCATATGGGTGTATTAAAACCAAACAGAAAAATCAGGCCTGAGAAATTATCAAACCCACACATGAGGCTAAGGGGGAAGGGAACACCCCATAAAGAGATGGACACCTAATACTTCAATGGCTACAGTCCATCATCCCAACCACTCGACGTTTGTGTCAAGGGAGGCATAGGCAGCAAATGACCAACTGTAGGGGGTCTTCAGCTTATCACAGTCCCTACTGCTTCACGCAGCTCAAAGCGGCCACATTCAGGTGACCCATCATTCTTTTCGGACTCAGTCCTGTGCCTTACCTCCTTAGTCTTACGCAAAATTCTTCTTCTGAAAACTGAATAAGCACCATGTGTTTCTTGTGGACATTATTCACTTACTAACAGGTAAACAATGGAAGCAGAACAAACTCCAGACTCCGAGACCTTGACCTAGAAAAGGAGCCTGAAAGGACCTGCCTTCTCCACTGCTCCCCAGTGAGCCTCTGCCTCTGTTCTGAGCTTCAACCTCAAGTTAACACACATGGGTCTCGATTCCCATATCGCTTCTCAATTTTCTGTTGTCCTTGAACTAAATGAAGCAATTCTTTGTCCCTAAAGCCTGCTTCCCAATCAGTTGGGCTAATCGATGGATGGATCTGCAACATACCATTTCCCTAACACCTCCACCTCTCTCACAAGATCATCAGGTACTTTTCAGAAGACAGTGTAGCCAATTCCTTCAAATTGCATGAATTTCTTTAAGTGCAATAACATTCTTCAGTTTTTAAAGGGCATCCTTTTTTATTTTAAAGTTGTCATTTGAATTCAAACTCTTTGGAAAACATGCATAATAATCTTAATGATCCCATTGAGTAGTTTAAATTCAAATTGTGGAGCATTTGAAATACCATGCTGGCAGCACTTTTCATAAATTACTCTCAAATTCAATACATCCCTATACACACACAGAGACACCCTTACAAGCATTATACACAGGAATCTTTAAATTACAGTTTCTTTTTGCTTGTCCCATTTAAATTGCTGCTTGGTTGATAAATTAGTGCTGCAGTATCTGTTTATAAATTTCCATATAATTTTTTTAAATAAATAATTTTGTAGCAGGCGTACATTTTTATATCCTCTCCAGGTAAACAGAACTTTTCCCTGTTAGGTTCCCAGCTCAGCCATGGGTATGAACTTGTATTTGTATAGGCACATGATATGTACCTTGGTGTTTGGGAAAGGGAGATTGATTTACCAATTTATCTTTCAATTTGTTGTGTACACTTGCACTTGTAGGAAATACTGGGGGATCCAGTTCAATAGGTGATTTCCTTTATACATTTACCTACCTACAGTCTTTATGATGAGCTCTAGTTGGTCCAAGGCAGAATTTGGCTTGATTGCACCTTGGAATCTCTTTTAGATTCAAAAGAGGAACCTTCACTTTACTTCTGTACTTTTGATAAGTACTTGTTCATAAAGCTTGCCATTAAGATTTCAGAAAATGGGAAAAGAATAAGAATGAGCAATGACATATTCCGACTGTAATATATGAATAAATAAATCAATACTGAACATGGGCTTCCTGCAGCAGAATTCTAAACTTGTACAACTGACAAACTCAATCATAACTTTACTGAGGAATATTTTCAGCTAGAAAATTCACAGATTATTTTTCACTAATTTCTATTGACAACTAGTCCAGATTATTTTTCACTAATTTCTATTGACAACTAGTCCTCGGTGGGGTAGAAGTATGTTAAAATGTTTGATACTATTCAAGTGACTAATGAAAAAGGTAATGATGAGATATTTGCCAATAATTAGAATTTGTAGGCCAATTACAAGCTGTTTGGATGGAGTAACAGTTTCTAAGGGAAGAGTCCTTAGAAACAGAATCCTTTACACTGCCAATCATCTGTGGGTATTGGTTAAACCAGAATATGGATGTGTTGAGTAAGTTAACATTTATAAACTATATCATAGTCATTTAATCTTCCTTATAACTGATTTAATAAGGCTAACCCAAACTCATTAACTGAGCCTGTCTATCACACTTGAAAGCCAAAAGAAAATCTCTCTAGGGCCACAGAAGGCAGAGGAAGAAAAACAACAGCATCATCAGTGCTAAGGGAAGCCAGCAGTTCGAGGCTTGTGCAAGGAGCCCCATGGAAACAAAAGCCATGACAAGACATGTACAGTCTTGTGAGATCCTCGCATATTTGGGCTGCTACAAAATTATTCCCCCAATCCTCCAACCCTGCCAACCTCTGAAGGTAGTTTACACTCATGGAGTTGAAGCTAAATTTCTACTATTTTCCTGTCTGTTGGTTGTCATTCAAACAGTGAGTTTCTTAAGGATTGGTGAGTTTGTCTTTTTTAAGATACCCATTAAAATATTACAGATGGTTTGTAAATAGTTGGGCTTCTTGAAGGACTAAGCTATCTATATAGGCAACTGAGGTGCAGAGATCAGAAAATGGCTACCCAAGCCCTGCTTCAGTTCTTAGCTATCTAGGCTCGTTTCTCATATCTTTCCTAGAAATAACACCTGCTTATGGGATTGTTGGGTACATCAAATAAAAACAACTATAAAAGTTCTTTGGGCACATGCAATTAAGTATAAATTATTATTATGCTAAGCAATTGGTACAGGTGTTAAATGATAAAAGCTATATAATTAACATAGCTAGAAAACAGGTAGATTATGAAGTAAAGTTGTTAGTGTTTGGGGCTCAGAAAATAATAGCCCAAAGTTTGGTGCTTTGGTATACCAAGGACTTTGGACTAAAAAAACATGGAGGCATCAGAGGTAGTTTCCAGGCCTAACTGTGTGACCTCCTCCTCTCTCCTCTTTCCCCCTTCCTTCTCTAAAGCTAAGGGAGGGGTTTTCTCTGGTTTTCTTATGTCACTATAATAAGAAGGAAGACAACAATCACAAGTCACTCCTCTAGGTTTCTCATCAACCTTGGAAGATTATTACAGGAGTTCAGACTTGAAGTAAGCACCAAACCAACAGATGGATCACAGGGTGAGGAGAAACTGTTTTCTTCCCTTACACTTAATACCTTACAACAGTAATTGGGAGCCTAGTTATTCTTTCTGGAAAATATAAAAATATCAACTGGTTGTTCTACGAGTAAGAAATCTTTGTCACTGGAACACCCTCTCATTGGCTGTTGGTATATTAATTGAAAGATGGTCATGGGCTAAGGGAGCTTCAGAGTTCTTTCTCCCTTTGGTGGCAGGAGGGTTTGACTTTCACTTACTTCTTCCAGCAAGATGAATTTGAACTCTGTAGTAGTGCCTTAGTGGTTCTTTCCCAGCTTGTATGTATCCACCCTGTCAGCAAAGAAATGACATCCCCCAGCATGGTTTTCCCCTTGCCCTGGGCTTCCTGTGCATGTAGCATAAGGAAAGTTGGCCTTTGCAATGAATTCCAGTAGATGGATTCAGAGAAAGATCAGTTGAAGACTGTCACTGTAACAATGAATTTGTGAACCAGAGATGATTTTTAGCTTTTCTACCCTATATTTTCTGAAGACGAATACACATAATATGAATGCTCAGCAAATATTTACCAACCAGTAGGCTAAGTGAAATAGAGCTCAAGTTGCAAAATAATGAATTTAGAAATTGGAATTGTTCTCATCATTCTTTTTCCCTTGTTAATTCAACTTCGCATTGAAGACCCTCATCAAATGCTACCTGTTCAGGGAGGAGACTATTGATGTCGCTCCCTTCCACCTCTGTCCCTGGGACAGACAGAGGAACAGACCCTGTCCACTGAGCTCATGCTGCTGCCTGAATCTCTCTTACACAAGTAAGTCAGGTGACTCTGCCTTGTGCTGGGTGTGCTGGTCTGACCCTGCTCTCCTCCTAGACAGGGCCTGAGCTCCTCTGAACCTCACAGCACCAAGCAGTTATGCACCTGCAGTGTCTCATTCAATGCCTCTTGCAACTGGCAGAAAGTTCACCCTACACTTAAAAATATGCAATGCCAAGGTCATATAAATGCTAGTTTCCCCAAGGCAGTAGAGACAGTAATCCTGCCCTTCTCTGGATTTTCAACTGTGAGAACTCAGACTTGAGGAACTCTGGCAGTCCACTCCACAAAAACAACCTTCATTGTTTTATTGTACTTTGAACCTAATTAATTGAAATGCTTAACCAGCTACCTCTTAATTACACTGGCAAATTAGTGAGGCTTATTGATCCATAACAAGGAGGAGTTAGTTCCAAAGAAGACTTTGACAAAAAGCACTGTAGAGAACACATGGCTGTTCCAGCACCGTTTCTGGAATGACCTGTAGGGGTGCCCAGCCAGATGCAGATCACGTTGGCTTCCTGTCGCTTGTGCCAGTTTCCGAAGAGCACCATGTAAAACTTCCCTTAAAAAAGTCTTCCGTGTTTTTTGAACACTGATACATGATGCACTAGGTAAATACACACACACACACACACACACACACACACATATATATATATATATATATATATATATATATATATATATATATATATATATATATATGTACTTAAAGGAAAATATAACCAGTTTTTCCAGTACACAGCACCCTACAGAGTATTTAGAAACTTCTTTCAAGGCAGGAGGATGCTCAGTACCTGTTAAATAACTACACTTTCTATACCTAGAAAGAGTATAGTCTTATTTCCATTTCACCACCAGTGCTGATAATGTATTTGTAAACCTATGGTGAAAGACTAAACTAATTGCTATTAATTCCTATGTTCACATTTATTAGATATTTTCCTTATTGCTGTGATTAATGAATCTGACCAAAAAACTTAAGGAAGAAAAGGTTGATTTTAGCTCATGAATTCAGTCAATCATTGTGGGAAGGCAAGATGGTAGGAGGGGCTCCATCTGTGGTGGCAGAAACATGAGGCAATAGGGGCTCACATAGCAGTGCTCTAGGAATCGAAGAGACAGACCAGGGGCAACTAGAACTCCAAAGACCATCTAGTGACACTTCTGCCTGTATAGTGTGAACTGGGATCAGGTTCCAAAAACAGCCTATGCATTAACAAAGCCCTAGTCTCCAATGTGGTGATATCTGGAGATGGGGTCTTTGGGAGACAATCTCGTTCACATGATGACATGTGAATGGATCCTATTAGTAATGTTAGAAGAAGAGAACCAGAAGACATGCTTGGCAGCATCCATCAAGAATGTGAGAACACAGGAAGCAGGTGGCCCTGTGCAAACCAGGAAGGGAATACACATGAGAACCCAATCAGATTGGTTCCCTGATCTTGGACTTCCCAAAAAAAATGAGACAAGAAAGTTTTGTGGGTGAAGCCACCGCTTGATGATATCTGTTATGGTTAATTAAACCTGACTTTCATTTTAAAATGTACTAAATACTCTCTAGAGTATGAAGTATTGCATTGGATATTATTTTGGGAAACACAGGATAAAGTTTGGGTGGTGTACCATGACTCAAGGAACTGAGTGGAAGAGGGGGCCAAAAGCATGTAAGAGCCATGGTGGGGGAGAGTATCCACTGCCCCCCTCAGCAACAACATATAAAGGGGGGACTGGCTACCTCTAGAGCAATTCATAACCCCTTACTCCATGGACTGACCCAGTATGTCCACCGAGGAGGATCCCCAGTGGATTGGAGACAGGGAGGAGGGAAATCGGGGAACCATCATAAGATTTGCTCATACAATGGATCTAATTATGGATAATAAGATTTTTTTTTAAAAAAGTTAAAGCAAACATGAAAAAAGAGATAATTTAATGTGGAAACCAATGTTTCATATAGAATCTATGACTTATTTGTTTCAGGCATGATTTCCAATCCCAAGTATAAATTGTGTTAAAACATCTATCTATGGGCCTTTATATTTATGCATATTAATTATTTAGAGCAAGTACACTACATTGTAAAATATTCAACACTGAAAAAAAGAATAAAGATAGTTCTTTTAAGTTTGGGAGGTGGGTAGGTAAAGAAACACAAAGAAAACAGACAAAATGGGAATGAGGCCATGGCTCATCAGTTAAAGGCACATGCTTACACAGCCTGTTAATCTGAGTTCTATCCTCCCCAGCACCTGTTTAAACCCAAAGGCAAAATGGTACATGCATCTGTGATCTCAACAGGCCTTCGACAATGGAGGTGGAGCTCAGAGATTCTAAAGCTCCTGATCTCCACACATGCACCATGGGACATACGTGCCTGTACACATTCTCTCTCTCTCTCTCTCTCTCTCTCTCTCTCTCTCTCTCTCTCTCTCTCTCTCTCTCTCTCTCTCTTCTCGCTCTCACTCTCACTCTCACTCTCTCTCACACAAACACAAATACACACACACAAATACATACACACATACACACATACACACACATACACATACCACATGTGAATAAATTATGTATTTTATAAAAAGAAAATAGACAAAATGAGCTTGTTCCTAAGGAGCTCATGATCTATGTATAAGACAGTGAGCTTATTTTCCAATGCGGAGAAGAGATAATAAGAGATTACAACATAGATGAAAAATAAATACTAAGGTATAAAGTGCATGAGTTATACTGGAGGGGAATTTGGGAGGATTGTCAAAACAGAGGTAACCAAAGCAGCATCTGAAAACTTAAAATATGAGCCTGGCTGATAAGAAAACAAATAAAACCAGTCATCTGATGACAGGTTATCTGCCAGCATGAAGTTACTAAAAAAGACAAAAGCTCAAAGTTCTGCCTTAATCCTCATTTTTAAGCCCTTAGTATTATTTCTTGCTTCAGACAATTTATAAAAAGGAATAATAATAGTTCCTGGAGGACAAAAAGTAATGAATATGTGGCCTTATGAAGAGACAAGATGGGCATATGACACACTCTGCAGGTGGTTTCCTTCATGAAGACCATCTGGCTAAACTCTTTATTTCCCTCTGTTACTGTTACCTGCTCACTGCTGGGAAAAACACCCAAGCAGAAGCAATTATGGGAGGAAAGTGCTTATTTCAGGCTTACAGATTCCAGGGGAAGCTTCATCTAGCCAGAAAAAAAAATTGACTCACTCCATTATGCATACACAGCAGAGAGACAACATCCAGCAAGCAACACTGGCACACTACCTAGGGCTGGACTCCAGATCTGCCCCCAGGGACACAGCTCCTTCAGCTGTGCTCTGCTTGCAAGAGACTCAGTAGGAAGCTTAATCAAAAAGATCTGAGTCTATGGGACTACTTACATTCCCCAAACCCAATGCTCCAGTATTTATCTCCCCCAATTCTTTCCTCTAAGCCCAAACACATTTACTACCTTCTATTTTCTGGAAAATCTATTTGCATATGTTTATGCTTTTAGAGTAGAATTTAGTTGGATTCTTTGCCTAAACTGGAATGGAAATATAAACATTCACTTTCAAAGGAATAACATCTTAGAAGGTTCAGATTCATTTCAACTAATATGTCCCATGAGCTGTGCTAATTAAATTGCCTCAAATCTCTTAATATCATTAAAAAAACTTAGAAAGTAGAAATCACTTTTGTGGATGTTCTTTCCTATTTTTTCAAAAATAATTGAAGCAGTTTAAAAATGTTACCTCATATATGTGTTTATGATTTTCTGGTTCCTTCAGACTTCTGTTTATCCACCTAATTGAGGCATTTCAAGCAAGTTTTCCTCTTCCCTTGGCAATGTATTTCCAGGTAGTATATTAAGCCTGGTCACTGTGAGAAGTTCCAGAGGAGAAGCCACCTTGTTGTAATGATGACATCAGCTTCAGTGGCATTCCCTATTTTCCCCAACGAGGGCCTGTGAATTAACTTACTAACTACCAACGTACTAACAACCAATCAACCAATCTACCAACTAAGTTTTTTCTTTATTCTTTTTAAAATATTTTATTTATTTGCAAGGGGGAAGAGAGAGGTAGAGAGAGAAAGCGAGACAGAGAGAGAAGAGAGACAGAGAGAATGGGCATGCTAGGGCCTCCAGCCACCCTAAAAGAACTCCAGATGTATGTGCCACTTTGTGCATTTGGCTTTATTTGGATACTGGGGAATCAAATTGAGGTCCTTAGACTTTGCAGGCAAGTGCCATAACTGCTGAGCCATCCATCTCTCCAACCCCATATTAATCTTTTGAGCTTGGCTATGGTAGGGAATTAGGATGTCATCCTCAAAGTCATCAGAACTTCAGAGGGCTTTCCATTTCAACTCCTTGGCAACTTTCTTGCATGAGGAAAGTCTGCATTTGACCTTGAGTGCAGCAGCTCTTGTGACGATAGGGCTGGAAGCTAGACAGCTGGCTTCACTCCCACATCTTTCCTCTCAATCTTTTCTATTTACATTGCAGCAGTCATTCTGCTCATGGGCTCCTGGAGCCAAGTTTTCCTTTTTCCTTCATATACGTACAGAGTCCCAAGTCCAAGTACACCAAGGACAAGCAAACAGCTTATGAGCCAATCCCAATCAGGAGACACTGGCATCAAGGTAGAAGCACGTCACCTTCCAGACACCTTCCAAACACCCTAACTCTAAAAGCAAGGACACACTCACCTGCTGTAATCAGCATGGCAGAAAATAGAAAGAGGAATCAGATGTGATCTCCCCAATTCCACATACTCCATGACCAGTTCATATCAGTAAAGGAATGTCAAGGGCTCCAGTGACTAAACACCAGGGCTGGTCACTTCAGTCCTATGCAAGAGGCACACAGCCACATCTAGTTGGAACATCCATTCTTGCCTTAACCTCTCAATCCTCCTGCCTCTCTGCCTCTTAAGCAGTTTCCTACCCTCATGCACCATCACAAATGGCTAGTTGGGGATTTCAAAGAAAGTTTTCTA
>PVHP010016459.1:0-16956 GCA_004024765.1 Zapus hudsonius
CACACACACACACACACACACACACAAATAAAAAATATTTTTTAAGCTTGCTATAATTTTAAGTGTGTTGTCATTTAGGAAGACATTTACATGTTTTTTAGATGATTTATCTGTTGGTCCTTCCCACAGTTATATTTAGGTAGGTCAGATGCTAAAATTGTTAAAATTGTTATTTTAAAGGTGAAACAAGTATGGTTTAGAAAAGACTTAACTTTCCAGAATTATAAAGCTAGTAAGTTCAGCTGCCAAGACCAAAACTGGAGTCTTAACCTGCGGGCTTCTTTTTTTCCTCCCTTCCACTCTTCCCTCTTCCTCTCCTTTCCTCTGTCTCTCTTTCCTTCTCACCATACAGTCTTCTAAAAAAGTGTGCTTATATACCTGATAAGCTTGTGATACTGCCTCTTAATTTTGGTCCAGCCCATTAAGAACAGAAAGTTTCCATTTATGAGATCACTCAAAAAATGACCAGAGTTTGTGTCAACAGAAGCTTTTTGGAACAGACTTTGCTGAGGAAGCCTTGCTGGTTGCCTGGAATGTTGCTGTGTGACTTGAGTGCTTTGTTTGACAGCAATACAGGTCTGTCTCCTGGCAGCCTCTAATTGAGTCACCTCAAGGGAACCAAAGAAGCAGGAAGCCTAGGTAGTAGATCTTAAGATGCTATGCATGCTTTGATTTAGTATTTCGTCAAGTCAAACTCTTTTCTTAACACCGTTTTCGGTATATTGATGCCACCTCTCTCTCTCTCTCTCTCTCTCTCTCTCTCTCTCTCTCTCTCTCTCAAATAAATAAATATTTAAAAAAAATTTTTAAAAAGATTTTTTTTTTAGTTTTGGGAGGAAAGTATTTATTGAAGTAAAAGATCCAGGGAAAGCTCCATAATGGAGAAAGAGTTGGCCCCCTTTCACAGGGCCAAGGAGGGGGAGGGGGATGGGAGGGAGAGAGGGAGGGAGGAGAGGGTGAGAAAGAGAGGAAGGGAGAGAAAGGAGAGCATAAAAAAAGATTTTTTTTAGATCATGATCCAATAAACATTTTTCTCTCTTCAAGGTAATAATGCTTTTATTGAAAGTGCATAGAGTCTGGGGAGATAGCTCAGTAAATAAGTGCTTGCCACAGAAACAGAACCTGAGGTTGATTCCCAGAACCCACATAAAAAAGCCAGGTGGGGTGGCACACATTTGTAATCCTAGTACTGAGGAGACAGGGAAAAGGCAAATCCCTGGGGCTTGTTGGCTATCCAGTCTAGCCTAACTAGTGAGCTCTATTCCAATGAGAGACTATTGTTCCTAAGGAGACACCCATATACATGTGCACACACATACACATATGTGTGTAAATAATTTTTAAAAGAAAATACATAGAGCAGTTGGAAAAATGAAAGGCAAATCTCATTTGTACTATAATAGTCTGTTTTAATTCATATTATATCACATTTTATGTATTTTTAAATCTTTTTTTCACTATGTAGTCTCAGGGTGGCCTCAAACTTAGGGTGATCTTCCTACCTCTGCTTCCTGAGTGCTGGGATTAAAGGTGTACACTACCTTGCCTGGTCACTTTTTTTAAAATCTTTTTTTTAAAATATTTTATTTATTCATTTTCAAGCAGAAAGATACAGAGAGAGAGAGAGAGAGAGAGAGAGAGAGAGAGAGAGAGAGAGAGAGAGAGAGAGAGAGAGCGCACACCAGAGCCACCACCACCTTGTGGGTCTGGCTTATGTGGGTACTGGGGAATTGAACTCAGGGTCTTAGGCACTGGAGGCAAGTGCCTTAACTGCTGAGCCATCTCTCCAGCCCTTAAAATCTTTTTTTAATGGCACATTTTAAAGTGTCTCTTGAATAATAGTATAATCTATAGTTATTTCAATTCACTTGTGCTGTGAGCTTTTGGTTACTTGAAGGCTGAACTCATTTCTGTGACTACAGAGATATCTGGCCAGTTTTAGAGATTAAAACTTTAATCTTGATTTTTGCCCTTCCAACCAATTAGGTAATTGAGACTTTCTCAAATACTGGTAAATTCAATCTTTTCTAGTATTGTATTTCTCTGGAATCCTTGATGTGTACAATATGTTTCTCCCTGTCTCTCTTTCCATGTGTTTGTCCTTCGCTGTCTCTGCTTCTGTTTCTATTTTCTGTCCTCTCCTACATGTTAACTCCTTTTTTTCCTGTTCAGGACTATGAGAGTAAATTGCAAGCCTTGCAGAAGCAGGTTGAGACCCGATCTCTAGCTGCAGAAACAACTGAAGAGGAGGAGGAGGAAGAAGAAGGTGAAATCTAGAGATACAAACTTTGCTTTGTATTTTTTAGATCTGTATTATCCAACTAGTCCTTTAATCTGTTACAGAGTTGGGTTTCTCAGATTTGACCTACCATTGTACTGAGCCATTGAAAGATAAACTTAAAAGATGCCCAGTGCTGAGAATCTGGGCTCTGTTCTATTGATCTGCACTGGGATTGCTAATGTTCTGTAGACCTTCCAAGGTGCAGAGGTATTTTTATTTTGGAGTTATATTTTCTATTTTGAAACAAGGTCTCGAGCCGGGCGTGGTAGTGCACACCTTTAATCCCAGCACTCGGGAGGCAGAGGTAGGAGCATCGCTATGAGTTCAAGCCACTCTGAGACTACATAGTGAATTCCAGGTCAGCCTGGGCTAGAGTGAGACCCTACATTGAAAAACCAAAAAAAAAAAAAAAAGACAGTTTTCCTGCCTCAGCCTCCTGAGGGCTAAAATCACAGACATGAGCCCCCATTCCTAGTTCATTCCTAATAGACTTCTAATTACATGGTTTAGCTTGCCTATCTTAAGGTTTCCGAGTTTTTTGTTTTTTGTTTTTTATCTTAATTAGGGCTGTCCTTGTTAGTTACTGCCTCATGGTCCAGACATTCATCACACTTCATTTCTCCATCTGACCTCAGTAGTCTCAAAGCTTCACCTTTGAAGAAACTCTAAACTTTAGAACTAATTTCTTTATTTTTAAAAACATATAAGTGAGATAGGACCCCTTTTCCTAATTTAAGAGAAAAAAGAAGTTATGAAATGGTATAACATACTAGGGATCAGGAACTTTAAAAAAAAACTATAGCCACACATTAGAATTGTGCCTTATAAGAGGAGGAGCAGGGCAGGACCTGGTGACGCACACCTTTAATCCCAGTACTCAGGAGGCAGAGGTGGGAGGATCACTGAGTTCAAGGCCACCCTAGGACTACTGAGTGATTTCCAGGTCAGCCTGTGCTAGAGTGAAACTCTACCCTGAAATTAAAAAAGAAGAAGAAGAAGAGGGAGAGGGAGAGGTCCTACAATCCCAGCATTTGGGAAGTGGAAGCAGGAATATCAGGAGTTCAAAACCAGTCTCAACTACATACTGGGTTAGAGATCGGCCTGGACTACATGAGACCCTGTCTCAAGCAAACAAAAATAAACGAATGAATGAATTAAAAATGCAAAATGTCTGGGTGTGATGCTGCATGCTTTTAATCCCAGTACTTGGGAGGCAGAGGTAAAAGGATTGCTGTGAGTTCAAGGCCACCCTGAGATTAGGTCAGTCTGGGCTAGAGCAAGATCCTACCTTGAAAAAAAAAAGTATTTTTTGATACACTATTTCAAATTAGTAGAATTTTTTAGGTTGTTTCAAAATATATATACTGTTTCCCTCATATAAACAAAAGTTAATAAACTTTATTTATTTTTATTATTTTTGGTTGGGTTTGAGGTAGGGTCTCACTCTAGCCCAGGCTGACCTGGAATTTACTCAGTAATCCTAAATTGGCCTTGAACTCCTGGTGATCCTCCTACCTCTGCCTCCTGAGTGCTGGGATTAAAGGTGTGTGCCACTACACCCAGCTAATAAACTTTATTAATAAGACAAACAAAAAAGCTGAATGGAGAAAATGTGAAAAAAAAACTTGATAAATGAAAAAATGTAGAAAAAGGGATGTAATTTCCTTTGGTTATGAGATCATTGGTAAATATGTTTCATTTGCTCCTTTAGTTCCTTGGACACAGCACGAATTTGAGTTGGCCCAATGGGCCTTCCGGAAATGGAAGTCTCACCAGTTTACATCATTACGGGACTTACTCTGGGGCAATGCTGTATACCTGAAGGAAGCTAATGCTATCAGTGTGGAATTGAAGAAGAAGGTATGGAGGGAGATGGGAACACGTGAGATCTGGAAGCAAAACTGTGTATCTGGACCTCACCTTTAACCATTCCCTTAGGAGAGCTCAGGTGCTTTATGCTATGAAGTAGCTTTGTGTAGGTTTTTATTCAGTATATGTACTTAGGACAAAGTAGATACTAGTTAAGCTTTTGAAACTTTACACCAGTTTTCTAGTGCTTTTTACAAATGTGACATGGTAAAAAAAGAGCTAGAGAAACCTTTTACTAGAATAAAATGTTTCCCTTGGGTTTCTGAAAAATATCTTTTATTTTAGTTTCTCACCATTTCTGTGTGTACCTCTAGTACCTATAGCTCCTTTGTCACACATTCGCTTCCCTTTTAGGGTCTGAGAGGTACTGCTGGGCAGCAGAGAAGTGTATGTGATCTGTGCTAAGTTCTCCAGGGTACAGCAACATGAGTTGTGTTGATATTAATAGCCCCATGGCTCCATTCCCTCCTCTACAAATGTGGTTGGTCATAGAACCTGCCACCCAGGGATTTTATGAGAGATGAATGAACTAAATGTACCGGGACATTTCATTTGTAATTGTTACTAATACTTCATACCAAACCTCAGATTGACTCTTATGTATGTCCCACTATTTAAAAACTGGGCTGGAGGGCTGAAGAGATGGCTCAGCGGTTAAGGCACTTGCCTCTAGTGCCTAAGGCCCCAGGTTCAATTCCCCAGTACCCACAGGCCAGACCCACAAGGTGTGTGGCCCTGGTGCTCCCTCTCTTCTCTCTCTCTCTCCCTCTCTCTCTCTCTCTCTCTCTCTCTCTCTCTGCTAGGAAATGAATAATTAAAATATTTAAAAACTGGGCTGGAGAGATAGATGGCTCAGTGGTTAAAGGCACTTGCTTACAATGCCTGATCCCTGGGTTTGATTTCTCAGTACCTATATAAAGCAAAATGCAGTGGCCAGAGGCCCTGGTGTTCCCATACTTATTCTCAATCTCTCTCTCTCTCTCTCTCTCTCTCTCTCTCTCTCTCTCTCTCTCTCTCTCTCTCTCTCTCTGCCTCTTTCCCTCAAATAAATAAATATCTTTAAAAAACTGGCTGGGTATGGTGGCACACACCTTTAATCCCAACACTTGGGAAGCAGAGGTAGGAGGATCACCATGAGTTTGAGTCCAGTCTTAGATTACATAGTGAATTCCAGGTCAGCCCGGGCTAGAGCGAGACCCTACCTCCAAAAACATAAAAATAAAAAATAAAAGCCCTGGAGACTGAGGCTAGAGAGATGGCTCAGAGCAGTCAAAAGCTCTCGATTGCAAAGCCCTTGGGCCCAGGCCCTGCACTCATGTAAAGCCAGATGCATAAAGTGGTGCATGTGTCTGGAGTTTGCAGAGGCAGAAGGGCCTGGGGTGCCCATGCTCGCTCTATGTCTGATAAATAAATAAATAAATAAATAAATAAATAAATAAATAAATAAATAAATAATATTTGAAAAAATTAAAAACTGGAGAATGTATTATATAGTAGGAAGGAATACAGATTGCCTGTTGGGAAAATCCATTATCTTCTAAGGAAGTATTTAGCTTCTATAAACTGGGGTACGATGTCATCTTCATTCATTATCTCAGAAGCTCTTCTCACTTTGTAATTATTAGCCACTCTTCATCAAGTGGACTAAAGTCAGGAGCTCTGACCCCTTTTATTATTATTATTATTATTTTTATTATTATTATTATTATTATTATTATTATTGATGAGTCTAGGTTTTAATTAGTATTTGTTGCTAAAAGCATAGGGTGGTAGCAAGAAGTAAATGACATGATACACACAGCACTTCCCACGTAGTTGACACTTTAGTAGTTGTAATCCTCTGAATTTAAATTAAAAACTTTGGTGTGTGCTGTTCTTTCTCATTAGTGGAGGACTAGGTCTACCTTTGGGTCTCTGGTATAAGTTCCACAAAAGTCTTCATTCAGCCATCCAAAATTTATTTTGTGGGGGGAAGGGGAAATACCAGTTGGGAAAACAAAGTCTATAAAATATCTTCATTTGAAATTAGGATTATTTCCTGGGTTAATATGTTAGGTGGTCATTTTTTTCAGCTAATCACAAGCTGTTTTAATACATACTACATACTTGAGCTCTCCCCCTTCGGGATAGTTGTAGCATCTTGTCTCCCTGCTGCCATTTTAGAGGTTTCCACAGTTGTCCTTCTTCTTTCCATTCAGGTGCAATTTCAGTTTGTTCTGCTGACTGACACATTGTACTCCCCTTTGCCTCCTGAATTACTTCCCACGGAGATGGAGAAGGCTCATGAGGAGAGGCCTTTCCCTCGTACAGTGGTCGCAGTGGAAGTCCAGGATCTGAAGAATGGAGCAACACATTACTGGTCTTTGGAGAAACTCAAGTATGAAGATAGTCATAAAAGCCAATTTTTTAAGTCTTAAATATATATTTATTGTCCATAATGAGTTACATTATTCAGTGGGCAAACAATGAGTTGTTATCCCCAATTCCCTAATGCCCCCTCCCCATCCCCAATCAGATGGATATCCTCCTCCGTGGGCTATCTGGATCAAAAGCCAATTTTTTAATTTGTGAAATAATAATGAATTACTCAAGTGGGTTCCTTCATACTCGCCTTTCTGAAGATGAGGTTAGGTTTTTTCTGTGCTTTCCAAATGCTGTGGACAGATAGTTACTATCCATTGACTTCTAAGTGTCTAAGTCCCATTCTTCAAACATCTTTTTTTTTTTTTTGGTTTTTCGAGGTAGGGTCTCGCTCTAGTCCAGGCTGACCTGGAATTCACTATGTAGTCTCAGGGTGGCCTTGAACTCACAGCAATCCTCCTACCTCTGCCTCCCGAGTACTGGGATTAAAGGCGTGCGCCACCTCGCCCAGCTTCTTCAAACGTCTTTGACATTTGTTGATTTTAAATTTATTTTCCGTAGACTCTTTAAAATTATAAATGATCCAATCCCATGATATTTCTTTCTTTCTTAAATCTAGCAATTAATTATTCACCTTTCTTCCCCTGGGCTTCACAATAATAACAAGCAATGAAGTTACAATCTAGCCCCCTTTACATTTAGTATGGTGAGGTAATTCTCACTGTCTGAGTATACTTGAGATGTCAAATATCATTGAACTCCTTTTCTTTCTGGATACTGAGCATTTTAGTTGCTGTGCTTTTTTGGCTTTCATTTGTTTTCAGTAGCATTAAGGAGCAACTTTTTTAAAATATATATGTATATATGTATATATAATGGAAGAAACTTCCAAAGCAAAATTTCAATGCAGTCTCATCACCTTGTGGTTTTAATTTATTGTGCCCCATGGTGGTTACACAGGCAGAGGCTGGATTTAATGCGAGAGATGTACGACAGGGCAGGCGAGATGGTCTCCAGTGCCCAGGATGAAAGCGAAACACCTATGACTGGCAGTGATCCATTCTATGATCGGTTCCACTGGTTCAAGCTTGTGGGAAGGTATGTGATGACTGTTGGCTCTTTGAAACATAATAAGTACTTTTTATTTTAACTGGTTAAAACTTAAGTAGATAGTATAGACGGGGAAGAATAAAAAGCCTTCTTGGTTTGGGGATGTAACTTCATGGTAGAGTGCTTGCTTAGCATCTGAAAGGCCCTGAGTATAATCCCCAGTAAAGAAAAAAAAATCACCACACATACCTTTTCTAATCTTATCTACCAGAAGCACTATGACATTTGATGTATTTACCTGATTTTCTCTCAACATGCATATTGTTTTGATTTTCAGACTTGTCAGCCAAAGTATTTGACAGTCATCCAAGACTCTCAACTTATTAACAAAATGTTTGTAGTTGATTAATGTAGAATGAGAAGAAAAGAAAAACCTACCTATGTCCAGCACAGGTTAAATGAAATCATATATCTTACCAGCAGACTGTAATGACTCCATGATCTGATTCGTCCTCACTTTGTTTTTTAGTCTGCTTTAATGTCACACCCCGTTAGACGACTTGAGCCTCTTTTGTGTATATATTATTTTCAACATCTTATGAAAGCAAAATTGCCTCTGTGAGTCTATTTAAAATTAAGTTCTTGGAATTTTAGAAATGTAAAAGCAAGGAAATGGATGGAAGCTTTGAGTTTGCCATTTTCAGAATTAGAGTTATTTTCCAATCATAAAAACTCTGTAATGGAAGCCGGACATGGTGGCGCACCCCTTTAATCCCAGCACTCGGGAGGCAGAGGTAGGAGGATCACCGTGAGTTAAAGGTCACCCTGAGACTACAGAGTGAATTCCAGGTTAGCCTGGACTAGAGCGAGACCCTACCTCAAAAAACAACAACAACAACAACAACAAAAACTCTGTAATGGGAGCTGAGGAGTTGGTTTAGCTGTTAGAGAAGCTTTCTTGCAAAGCCTGTCAATCTGGGTTCAACTCCCAAGCCACCAACATAAGCCAGGTAGATGCAAAAAGTGGCGCAAGCATCTGGTGTTTGTTTGCAACCACAGTAGACCATAGCATGCTCATACATACACACATACACACTTGCAAATAAATAAATAAATAAATAAATAAATAAATAAATAAATAAATAAATAAATAAAAAACTGTGGTGCTTGCTTCATCAGTACATATACTTAGATTGGAACGATACAGAGAAGATTAGCAGGGCCCTTGTGCAAGGATAACACACAAATTCGTGAAGTGTTCCATATGTTTAAGAATATATAACAGAGGGGCTGGAGAGCTGGCTCAGTGGTTAAGGCACTTGCCTCCAGTGCCTAAGGCCCTGGGTTCAATTCCCCGGGACCCACATACGCCAGACCCACAAGGTGGTGGCCCTGGTGCGCTCTCTCTCTCTCTGTATCTCTCTGCTTGAAAATGAATAAATAAAATATTTAAAAAAAAAAAAAAAAAAAAAAGAATATATAACAGAGGCCCTAGTTACCCCACAATGAACACCAAGGACCCTATTGAGGAGAGGACCTTCAGGGTAATGGAGACTGACTATAACCTATGTAAATAAAAATTTATATTTATAAATAAAATTGAAAAAAAACTGATGGTATTTGAGGGAACGTGTTAAAAAGGAGTTGCAGCCGGATGTGGTGGCACATGCCTTTAATCCCAGCTCTTGGGAGGCAGAGGTAGGAGGATCACCATGAGTTCAAGGCCACCCTGAGACTACATAGTGAATTCCAGGTCAGCCTGGGCTAGAGCAAGTCAAGACCCTACCTCGAAAAACAAAAACAAAAACAAACAAAAAAAAAATGCTGTGGGTCTGTGGATTACTGGAGAGGTCATAAAACTCTAAAAGGTGAGTTGACCAAACACATCTCACAAGCAAAATCTGTGTTGCTTTGGCATAGACAATTTCATCCATTTGTTTGCTGCTCTGAGTTGACAAGAAAATTCCAACAAACATTTAAAGCCTTGTTTGACTTTACTGAGGAGTGCCTCCTGGATGCTGATATTTTGTGTGAACTGAAGAACATAAGCATTTTATAGCACGATATTTACCTGGGCTTCCCTTGCTTTTCTTATTCTAAGGATCTATCCTTGTAGAACTTTTCAGCCTGCCCTAGCTGCCTTCCATCTGATCATGTGATTTATGCTCCTTTTATTCTTGTGCTTTTGTATTTGCTTTTATTGTATTGATTTCACCAGTGGATTCTGTCCTGTTGGCACCTATAGTTTCCTGTTTAACCAACTATTCCTCTCTCCCTGGCTGTGTTAATTGGCGCCTTACCTGGTGTCTAGCTCCCCCATTTTCCACGGCTGTGTGAATGAGCGTCTTGCCGACCGCACACCCTCCCCCACTTTTTCCACGGCTGACTCTGACATCACTGAGCTGGCTGACGAGCAGCAAGATGAAATGGAGGATTTTGATGATGAGGCATTCGTGGATGACACCGGCTCTGACGCAGGGACGGAAGAGGGATCAGATCTCTTCAGTGATGGGCATGACCCGTTTTACGACCGATCCCCTTGGTTCATTTTAGTGGGAAGGTTGGTGAGGTTATTGTGAAAAAAGGCAAAAAGGGACCAGCTCTTGCTCCAAAGGCCTCTTTGGTAATCTTGCCTCAGCCAATTTACTTCATGAATGTTCAATCCTAAGACCTTTAATGCTTGGAGTTTCACAAAGAAACTAGCTAGAGAGAAAGATCAGGCATGAATTGTGAGGAACACAGTATGCTTAGTACAGTATTTGGCAACTTAGGAAGCCCCTGTGTAGAGGACTACTTGTCCTAAACTGCCCAATAATTTTGTTCTGAAGGAGGAAGCCCCGAAGGAGAAAGTAATTAAAGCTCAGAGTCAAATGTAATGGATTTAACAAATGTTATTGTGTTCTAGATGCTTCCTTTTTAAAGGAATATGATTTAAGGAAGCATATGGGAATAACATGAACAGGAGCAGAACAAGTCTAAGGGTAGGCTGAAGAATTTGTGGCACCTCAGAAATCAGAGGACTACAAAGAATCAAGAAAGTCTAGCTCCTTCTCATCTATAATGGCTGTCTTTCTGTATCTGGATTCTCTAATCCTATTCACAGATTTTTGGCTCCTACCAGAATTTACCTATAGGATTTATAATGGTGAATCTCAGAAAGTCATCTATTGACACCATTAACAATGAATATTTGTTTGCTGTGTGTTGAGGTTAGCCAAGTTGAGGCATTGTCTCTGGCTCTCATATCCATATGTCAGAAATAGATAACTTCCGGGCTGGAAAAATGGCAGTTGAGGCACTTGCCTCCAGTGCCTAAGGCCCTGGGTTCAGTTCCCCAGGACCCACATAAGCCAGAACCACAGGGCGGTGGCCCTGGTGCGCTCTCTCTCTCTCTCTCTCTCTCTCTCTCTCTCTCTCTCTCTCTCTCTCTCTCTCTCTCTCTCTGCTTGAAAATGAATAAATAAAATATTAAAAAAAAAAGAAATGGAAACCTCTGGACATAGTGGTGCTTACCTTTAGTCCCAACACTTTGGAGGCTGAGGTAGGCGGATTGCCATGTGTTTGAGGCCAGCTTGGGCTACAAAGTGAGTTCTAGATTATTCTGGGTTAGAGTGAGACCATGCCTTGAAAACAAAAGAAAAAATCAAAGAAATGAAAACCTCAGTGAAAATTTTGGGTCATAATATTTGTCTGTTTCCTCGTTTTACAATGGCAAAGGCTCTCTATGAGTAAACCTAAGGAGACCGCATCACCTCAAGTATTGTTTCCAGTGGTATATTGCCAGTGGAAGATGAAGTTGATTTGTATTAAAATTGAGAAAGATACTCTCAGTATACTTCTAAAAGAATATATTCTAAAAGAATTAAAAGCTAGAACCATATATTGGCCATAAACACAGTCGTAATCCAATTGTACAGCTCCTATAGCTATTTACTTGTGTTCTACAACTTCGTAGTGTAAGGAGTAGGCTACCTTCATCTTACATTGTCTGCAAGAAGAACCCTAATCTAGTTGTCAGGAGGAGCCTTGGCTCCTGGGCCACCTCTGACACTAACTTAGACCTGACCTGTTGGATTCTCAAGGATAAAATGAGTTAACTAGCTCACCCCTTTAATCCCAGCACTTAAGAGGCAAAGGTAGGAGGGTCACCATGAGTTTGAGGCCACCCTGAGACTACATAGTGAATTTCAAGTCAACCTGGGCTAGAGTGAAACCCTACCTTGAAAAGCTCCCCCCCCCCAAATTTGTTAGCTAGTAAGGAAAGTCTTAAATACTTTTTTCATCTTTTGTATTCTGTTATTCCTACTAGTAAAATAAAATAAATGCCATAGTTAAAGACTTCTGCTTAGACACATTTGTGTTTTGAGTCAGTTTTATGGAAGAGTAGCCAGAATCCTACTTAGTGGAAGTTACCTAGATTGAGGTATATATTCTTTTCTCTATAATTTTATTCCTTTTGTCATATTAGATATAAGTATAGAAATAAAGCAGTCATCTCTACTTTGAATTTCACCTGGACTGGGTATGGTGGTACACACCTTTAGTCCCAGTACTCGGGAGGCCAAGAGCTTGAGGCCAGCCTGGACTACAGAGTGAGTTCCAGGTCAGTCTGTGCTACAGTGAAACCTTGCTTCAAAAAAAAAAAAAAAAGTGGGGGGGTGGAGGAAGCAAGATGTGGACTTGGCGTCTAGGGTTTGGGATATGGCTGGGTAAGGCCCTAGTTCAAACTTTTAGCACTAAACAAAACAGGAGAGACTGGGAGCCAGGCATGGTGGTGCACACCTTTAATCCCAGCACTCCAGAGGCAGAGGTAGGAGGATCGCTGTGAGTTTGAAGTCAGCCTGGGCTAGAGCGAGATGCTACCTTGAAAAAGACACACATACAAATGGGAGGGAGAGACTGAAGAGAAGGTGAAGTCATAGCAGTAAGTGAAGGATAGCTCTCCATTTTTACTCCCAGTGACATTGTTTCTCCACCAGGGAAATACAGAGGCGTACATGGGCTCTCTAAGAGGCATAACTCCTTTTCTGTTGTTAGGATTCATGAGATTGGATCTCCCTATTGGCACATAATTGCAAATTTAATTCAAATGTAATAAAATTGCATGTTTCTTATGAAATTCTATTAGGTTTGCTTCTTGGCTCTGGCTGCCTCTGGTGATCTTTAGATGGAGATTACAAGAGCTTGTCCCTTTAGCTATTCTCTTATGGCATGTTGGAATGTTATGAACCCTCCATCACACTAGAGATGAAATGTAAAGTACATAAGCTAGTTTTCTGGGCTGAAAAGGGCAAAAGATGTTTTTTCCATGACCTCTCTTAAGCACCTAAACTGACATCCTTTCTGTAAATTTCACCATAAAGCTTGTTTTGCTTCATGTTGAGAAATTACTTTCTCTTTTGCTGTAACTTTACATTTTCTGCTAATATATCTTTTACATCTTCCCTCTCATTCTCATTCTCCTTCAGTCTGCGAGGTCAAAGTAGAAGGACTTTCAAAAATGCAGAGTAATTATGAAAATTCCAGTTTTAAAAGCTTTAGAAGGGAACTTCTATATAGCATTGATTTGGACTAAAGACTGTTTTCTGATTACATGACAAAGAGCTGTCCAGTGAGTGTAGGTTCATGTATCACAGAGCTGATGCCTCTGCTCCTGCCATAGAATTAGATTCTTTCCAAAAGATAGAAGTGTACATTAATGTCATCAGTGCCCCCAAGTATAGAATGGCCTTTGCCACAGAAAGGAAATTCCTATTTTTAATGTGAAAAGAATCAAAAGTGGCTCTTGGGCTGAGCATATAGCTCAGTAAGTAGAGTGTCTCCCTAATGTGCCAAGTTCCCACAAAACATCTGCAAGGTCCTATAAGACATATACACAAAACAGTGGCTCCTGACTTTTAATAACTACATTAAGACAATAAATTTAGCTAATAATATAAATATTTTCTCTGTAGTTAATAGTTATCATGATTTTGGTTTTGAAAAAATCAGCCTATGGCTGGAGAGGTGGCTCAGTGGTTAAGGGAGCTTTTTATACTAGCATGAGAACCTGCAGGGCCTAAGACCTCCACAAGTTGAATCTCCAGATCCCATGTAAACAGCTGGATGTGGCCATACACACCTGTATCCCCAGTTCATAGAGAATATGAGACCTGAGAGCCATCAGATCTCTTCAAGCTCTGGAATTAGCAGAGACTCCGGCTCAAAACAACACACACACAAACGAAAAACAAGCAAGCAAACAAAAAACTAGCATAAAGGTGGGTGGCTTTGCTTCTCTGCCTCTGATATGATCCATTTTTTCTGACAAGTCATCTATCTTCTATGTAAAGATAAAGGACAGCTCACTTTTCTGGTCTCTAATGTGCATAGATGTTCACTCGCCTTCATGGAGTGTATCCACTGTATCTAAAACCTTTGTTGACAGTGGTAAGCAAAGCCAGAGGAGATTCCTATCCTCACATACTTACTGTCCGGTGAGTGGCATAAATATGAAGTAAATAATCACACAAATGCAAATTATAACCATGATGAAAGAATTGTCTCACACAGGTCCTGTAATACTGGGGAGACTGATTATGAAAAACATTTAAAATAAGACCTCAGGATGTGAACTCAAAGGCATGAGATGGGTACTAAGTGCAGAGAGGACTCTAGGCAGTGCTGTTAATGACTCAGGCATTGAAAGTGGGTGAGTTTGACTGGAATGGTGTTACGAGAGGAGAGTGCTTACTCTGAAATGAGATCATCCAATTGTCCATTTGGTTTCACAGGCCAGGTTCTGAGTCTTAAACTCAGTCACAGGGGTGGTGCTTGCTCTGCATCTTAGCATTCCTTCTCCAGCTTTGTAGCAGACTGAAAGGGAAGTAGACTTCATGATCTGATTTACTGTTCACTTGCAGTTATTTTTGTTTCATTTTTCATTCATACGTCATTTATGATCTTAAATTTTTTATTAAATACTAGTTTCTCTGTAATAGATTTTGTCTGTTTTTATATTTGCTTTCATTATTTTGAGTTGAAGTCCCAAGTGTCCATCCTTCTCATCCTTCTGTTTTAACATATCAGAGCAGGAAAAGCATCAGACAGGCCTGTGTGTCTTGTTTTGTTGTGTTTGATTTCCTAGTGCAAGTGTGTACTCGGTCTTTTGTTTTTTTGTACAAAGATCAGCATATACCAAGTGCAAAGATAGGAGTAACAGTAGGAACTAGATTCCATTTCTCTTCCCCCTCAAAGCCTCATGATCACCAGTTGTAATTGCTTTTAAAAATGAATAATTGCAAAACAATGAAAATTTTTAAAAGTGCAAGTGTGATAAGATTTTGCTGGTTTGAAATATAAAGTGTCAGCCAGGCTTGGTACCTTAGGCCTATAAAGTACCTTGACTAGTAAGTGAGCTCAAGGCCAGTCTGAGTAATTTAGCCATACCTTGTCACAAAACAAAGGGCTATGCAGTAGCTTAATTTACTTGCCTAGCATGTTCAAGGCTCTAAGTTACATCCTTAACTGTATAGAAAGGAACAGGGAGGATGGAAAGGGAGGGAAGAAAGGAAGGGTTTTAGATCTATAACCTCCCTTTAATTTGTGGCTGGTATTGGGAGCAAAACCTGTGGGAACCAGCTGTGTTCTTCTCCCTTAGCACTTATGTCCATCCAGCCTCCTGCAAGCTCACCACACTGAAGTTTCTGGCTGCACAGCCTTTCCCACAGGTCTGCTTCCCTCATCTGCATGGAGATACTAGTCAGTAAAAATAAAGACTCCTAATGCTATGATGTGAAATCTATCTCAGAGATATTAGCTAAATCTCAGTTACATTTCCCTGCCTTTCTCCTCTCCTGATTTCTGTTTTGTCGCTTAGGAAAAGCCAGACCCGTTAAGCTCTTCAGTGGGCTGCTCTCCCACCTGCAGAGCTCACAGAGCAGAGGCCCAAAAGTCTGCTTCCAATTGTTACTCTTTTACCTACAGAACAGTTGTTTCAGAGTAATTTGGTGTAAGTTGGTCTTTGTTGGCTGTTCATGTATTATCTGTGCTGAAAAAGCGGCTGGAGACAGTTTAAGAGGACAGACAGACAAGGCCCAGAAGCCAGCTGAGCTTTGAGTCCCAATGAGTCTGAAAGCCAGCCTCTTCCTCCTGGATGCTCTGATGTTTGTCTCTGGGTTTCTGTTCTCTAGGGCATTTGTGTACCTGAGCAACTTGCTGTATCCTGTGCCCCTGATTCACAGAGTGGCCATCGTCAGTGAGAAGGGGGAAGTACGGGGATTTCTACGTGTGGCTGTACAGGCCATTGCAGGTAGGTGACCTTCTGAATGAGGGTTGTGGGTTCTTACCTATATACAAAGCGAGACAGCTCTATATGAGCCATGCTTCAGTCACATACACAAATAAATGGTGGTGTGTTTATTCAACTTGGAGAGTGCTTTATTAACTTTTTTTCTCATATCACAAATAGATTCAGTTTAGCCTGGGATATGCCTGGGATATTGCTATTTTTGTGCAATGAGATTAAGACATTTTCTTTAATATGAAGAAGAACTCCTGGATTGACTGTGTAAAAGTGATGAGCATTGTGGCTGGACACAGTGGCACATACATCTCATCTCAGTACCCACGAGCCAAGCAGAATAGTGACTTTGAGGCCAGAATGGGCTACATAGTTAGGCTTTGTCTCAAAAAGGGAGGTCTGGTGGAGATGGCTCATTGGATAAAGTGCTTGCTGCTCAAGTTTAAGTGCACAGGTTTGATCTCCAGACCCCACTTAAAAAGCCAGAAGCAAGCTGGGCGTGGTGGCGCACGCCTTTAATCCCAGCACTCGGGAGGCATAGGTAGGAGGATTGCTGTGTTCGAGGCTAGCCTGAGACTACATAGTGAATTCCAGGTCAGCCTGGACTAGAGCGAGACCCTACCTCGAAAAACCAAAATAAATAAATAAATAAATAAATAAAATATAAATAAATAAAAAGCCAGAAGCTGTGGTATACTTCTGTAACCCTAGCATACTGACCTGATGGGGCAATAGGAGGGAGAGAGGAAACTTTCCCAGTAAGCTTTTGACAGGCATAGCAAAGAATAACAGCAGAGAGAGAAACCCTGCCTCAAATGAGTTAGAAAGGCCAAGACCAGCTTGACAGTTTTTTTTTTAATTTTATTTATTCATTTCCAAGCAGAGAAATACAGAGAGAGAGAGAGAGAAAGAGAGAGAGAGAGAGAGAGAGAGAGAGAGAGAGAGAGAGAGAGAGAGAGAGAGAGAACCACGGTCACCCCCTGTGGCTCTGGCTTATGTGGGTACTGGGGAATTGAACTGGGGCCCTTAGGCACTGGAGGCAAGTGCCTTAACCACTGAACCATCTCTCCAGCCCCAGCTTGACAGTTTTGCTCTGGCCTCAACGCATGCCCTG
>PVHP010016459.1:17056-35931 GCA_004024765.1 Zapus hudsonius
AGAGAGAGAGAGAGAGAGAGAGAGAGAGAGAGAGAGAGAGAAAACGAACCAGGGCCACAATCTTGTGGGTCTGGCTTATGTGGGTCCTGGGGACTTGGGCACTGGAGGCAAGTGCCTTAACCGCAGAGCCATCTCTCCAGCCCCCCCTGTTTACTTTTTAAATTTTTATTTTATTAGTTTTTTGAGAGGGTCTCACAATACAGCCCAAGCTACTTTTGAACTGACAGTAATGCTCCTGGCTCAGTCTTCTAAGTGCTATCCTCATAAGTGTGAGCCACCACACCTGGCTGATAGGCATTTGAAATAGTATATCCAACTGCTTCAGAAGTTACAAAGGATGTTAGAACTGTCCTTACCTAATTTTCTCTTAAGGTACTTTTAGTAGACATGTGTTTGAACCAATTGGAAGGTGGAGGCAGGAAGATCAGGAGTTCAAGGCCACCCTCAGCTACATAGTAAATTTTAAGTTAGTCTGGGCTACATGAAACTGTGTCTCAAAACAAAGAAAGAAATTTCTTTAGCTACTATATGTATTTTTTTGTTTGTTTGTTTTGTTTTTCGAGGTAGGGTCTCGCTCTAGTCCAGGCCTTTAGCTACTATTTTATAGTAGTTGGATGAAAATTCTGTTATTTTTCATTTTCTTATGATCCAGCCAACATTCTAAGGAAAGAATATGGCCATTTCCTGAAGTTTTTGGTCCTAACTCAGAATCCTGTGCTGTGTATGTTATGTATGGTGACATTTTAGCCTTTTCTCCATTGGAAACCTGTCACACAGTCACCTACATTGAGTTTATGGTCCTCAAGTACAGCATATTATGTTCAAATATTTGTTGTCTGTTAGTGAATATAGTCTTTTTAAAAAATATTTTATTTGTTCAATTTCAAGCAGAGAGAGAGAGAGAGAGAGAGAGAGAGAGAGAGAGAGAGAGAACACTAGGGCCACCACCTTGTGTGTCTGGCTTATGTGGGTCCTGGGGACTTGAACCCGGGCCCTTAGGCACTGAAGGCAAGTGCCTTAACCTCTGAGCAATCTCTCCAGCCCAGTGAATATAGTCTTGCCAGTATGTTAAGGAGTAAGGATTTCTAGATGTGACATGTAGACAAACTAGACTAATCTCTTCTGAGCTAAGGAAGACCCTCTTGAACAGACTTGGAAACAGCACTATAGTTTTACTATAATGTTACTCATCCATATATAAAAGAAATTTTCTTTTTTTATAATTCAATCTGGGAAGCCGGAGAAATGGCTCAGCAGTTAAGGCACTTGCCTACAAAGCTTAACAACCTGGGTTCATTTCAGTAATACCCATGTAAATCTGGATGCACAAAATTGCACATGCATCTGGAGTTTGTTTGCAGTGGCTAGAGGCCCAGGGCTTGCTCATCATTCATATTCTCAATCTCCTTGCAAATATATATATATATATATATATATATATATATATATATATATATATATATATATCACGAATGGTTCCCCTTCTCCATGCAATCTCACTTGGTCTTTGCTGTTTTTTTTTTTTTTTTTTTTTTTCTATTTAGCTGATGAAGAAGCTCCTGATTATGGCTCTGGAATTCGGCAGTCAGGAACGGCTAAAATATCTTTTGATAACGAGTACTTCAATCAGGTAAGAAATCTCTGGGAAGAGAGAATGCCTTGAGGAATGAAAAGCAAATAAATGAGTGTATAAGGAAAATGCCCAGCATTAGCAACTAATGTCCCTGCCTAAAACCTAAGTATAGGATGCTGGTGGCTCCACACTTAATTCAGTAAGCTATAGGACATTCAAAACAATTTCAAAGGTAAAAGCTCCATGTTTGCATATTGTTAGTATATTGCCTTTTCTCAGACAGCTCTTGATTCATGTAACTTAATGGAAAACATGTTTTTACATTGCCTTATTTTCAGAGTGACTTTCCTTCAGTTGCAATGACTCGTTCTGGTCTATCCTTGGAAGAGCTGAGGATTGTGGAAGGACAGGGTCAGAGTTCAGAAATCACTCCTCCAGAAGAGATCAATCGCATGAGTGACTTGGGTATGTAAAGAGATTACTATGGCCAGGGATGTTCTCAAAGTGGAAAATAGTGACTAGTCAAGCAAGATAACTCACTTTGGTCAGCTAGGAATGGAAAAATGCCCAATTCCCTCCTTTTCACATTATGTGAACCATTTGACTCCCTTTAGATTTGAAGTCAAGCACTTTGCTGGATGGGAAGATGGTGATGGAAGGGTTTTCTGAAGAGATTGGCAACCACCTGAAACTTGGCAGTGCCTTCACTTTCCGAGTCACTGTGTTGCAGGCCAGTGGGATCCTTCCAGAGTATGCAGACATCTTTTGTCAGTTCAAGTAAGCCATCCCTTTACTATGCCTACCAAGCTAGTTGTTAACTCTGAAGATGTTGTTCTTGCTGTAGAGTGCCTTGACGTGTGAAAGATTAGTCTCAGAACACTTTCTTCACTCAAAAAGGGAGTAAGAAAGAGCTAGAAACCTTTACTACTCACTCTGTGGTCCTAGGAATATAGTTTCTTATCCAAATAAGCGTATTTTTTAGTTTTTAGTGCTTTTCATGCTGAATTGGCTTCTTCTTAAGAAATAAGGGTTTGAGGTTGGAGAGATGGCTCAGCGGTTAAGCACTTGCCTCCAGTGCCTAAAGCCCTGGGTTCAATTCCCCAGGTCCCACATAAGCCAGACCCACAAGGTGGTGGCCCTGGTGTGCTCGCTCTCTCTCTCTCTCTCTCTCTCTCTCTCTCTCTTTCTCTCTCTGTGTGTATCTCTCTGCTTGAAAATGAATAAATAAAATATTTTTAAAAAATAAAATAAAGGGCTGGAGAGCTCAGCGGTTAAGGCACTTGCCTCTAGTGCCTAAGGCCCCAGGTTTAATTTCCCAGGACCCACATAAGCCAGACCCACAAGGTGGTTGCCCTGGTACTCTTGTTCTCTCTCTCTCTCTCTCTCTCTCTCTCTCTCTCTCTCTCTCTCTCTCTCTCTCTCTCTCTCTCTCTCTCTTTGTCAAAATAAATAAATCTTTTTTAAAAATCAAATACAAAAAACTATTTTCCAAGCCAGGCGTAGTGGCTCAAGCCTTTAATCCCAGCACTCGGGAGGCAGAGATAGGAAGATCACCATGAGTTCAAGGCCACCCTGAGACTACATAATGAATTCCAGGTCAGCCTGGGCTAGAGCGAGACCCTACCTCGAAAAACCAAAAAAAAAAAAGAAATGGCAGTGAGAGAGTGTTAATCTTAATCCTAAAATCCTGACCACCTGGACTTTGCTCTGGAGGTGAAGGTATACAGATGGTGAAGGAAGATTTGGTCCTCCTGGGCTTCTGTACCTCTGTGTGGAGCCCTGACCCTGTAGTGGACCCCAGGGTATTTGTGCAAAGACAAAGATGGAAGTGGGAAGCAGGAGTGTGAGAAGGTGAAGGGCAGGTATAAGGAGAAACAAGAAAGAAAACACACAAAAATGCAGGGTATCAGTGATCTGGAGCTGTTGGCAAAAGTACACTGCTGTCCTGGACCTGAAAGGCAAGGAGTAGTGCATACCGCTGTTCCCTCTCCTGATTCAAATTATTTTTATCTTTCCCCCATTTGATCTGTCTGGATGGGGTTGGGAATCCTGTGTTCTGGCTTGTTTATTTGGTGCCAGGGATTTAACCCAAGCATGCTGGATTGACACTACCCTGAATAACCTACAGCCCAGGGTGCTTCTGGCAGATGTGTCTATCTGGCTGTAAGTTGTTATGTCAGGTATTCTTTAACTCTCTACTTCTTTTAAATTTCAGAATAATAATGAGAGTGAGCCATAACATTTCACTATTTGTAAAAATAAGCATAGCCTATTGATACTACTAATATTTTTGGAGTTTCACTGAAACCATCTGTTGGGGAGAGACAGACGCATAAGTGCACTATTATAACCAATGAAGTCATGGCTATTGAGGAAATACAGGTTTTCTTACTGTCATGGGAGCACAAAACTCAGATTAAGTCAGAGAAGACTGACTGAAGATGCAGCATTTAAATCCGTCTTGGCTAGAGAGACTCCTGGGAGATTCCTGTAGAAACTAATGGTTGCCACACTTTTTCTAGATAAAATTATTTTATTATTTCTGTTTTCAGTAAGAAACTTCTACAAAAGAATAAGACTTTTTTTTATTTTTGGTTTGGCTTAATTTGACTTTTTATATAAGGACTTGCTATGTAGCCCCAGCTGGCCTGAAACTCTATATATATACTAGGCAGGCCTTGAATTCTTAGCAGTCCTCCTACTTCTGCCTCCCAAGTGGTGGGATTACAATCACTGTAGTGTCCTGCTAAGAGTTTGTAAATTGACTTCTTTACTTTCTCTAAGCCATTCTTATATATACATTCACATAGCTAAATGATCAGTATCAATTAAATTTTCAGCCATTTTTAATTAGAATCTACAATGTTATCTGTGTGATATGGGAAATGTTGACAAGGAAATAAATAAATGAAGATAATTTGGCTCAGTAAAAGAATCTGCTTCATTAGGATGCTTTTTATCCTTGCATCCAAATTGGGCTCTTAAAACAGAGGTCCTGATGAAGCTGTTTAATACATTCATCTGTCTTGTTTATCTTTTTATTAAGCTTTTTGCATCGACACGATGAAGCATTCTCTACCGAACCGCTCAAAAACAACGGCAGAGGAAGTCCCCTGGGCTTTTATCATGTGCAGAATGTGAGTGACCTGGACATTTTTGCCATACATATCCTGGTTTTTAGCGTGTTGGTTGTTTTAGTTGGCTCAGGAAGAATGATCATGTGAGGCGTGTGCTGCCTTTTGTGCTTGGAGGAAGGAAGCTTCCTGGAGAGAATGGACAATAGAAGGAGTGCCCAGAGCAGTGAGGTAATCTTCAGGGAAGGAGCAGCCAGCCTCTTCTCTGAATTACCATAAGCTGAAATGAGTTGTTTTCATCTTTCTGTCCTAGAAAAAAATAAGCATGTTTAATATTAGTTTTGTTAAAATGAATACATTGTTCTTTAAATCCTAGGCTATATTGTAGTATGCAAATAATGTAGACGATATTAAATATCTGCTGTAGCTAAATTGAGATTGTGTTTCGTTGATGCTATGATCCAACTGTTCATGCCCCTTAGAACACTCTTCACACATAGAGTAAGAAGACAGGCTTTTCTTCTCATATGGAAAGTTAACTCTAACTCCGTGCAAGTTATCTTCTTCACTATAGCTGACATGCATTGAGAGTTTATTTTGTGTGCTTCCTGTTCCTGTTTTCTATGTCGCTTAATCTTTACTTTTATACCATTGGCTGTAATAGTTCCAATGTTACAGTGAAGGTAACTGAGGCACCAAGCAGCTAAAGCCACTGAGGTTACAAAGCCAGGAAGAGGCAGAGAGAGGATTTAAACACAGAGAAATGTGGCTCTGGAGTCTTGGATCTTCTTTCTCAAGAACTGCTTCTTAAACCGAGCATGGTGGCGCACGCCTTTAATCCCAGCACTCGGGAGGCAGAGGTAGGAGGATCGACACGAGTTTGAGGCCACCCTGAGAATACACAGTGAATTCCAGGTCAGCCTGGGCTAGAGTGAGACCCTACCTCAAAAAACCAAAAGAAAGAAATAAAGAAAGAAAGGAAGAAAGGAAGGAAGGAAGGAAGGAAGGAAGGAAGGAAGGAAACTGCTTCTTCTCTTGCTAATCACAAACAAGGATGGATTTCTAGTTTACATAACATGAGCCTGTATCTGATAAATATGGATCAGATGTTTCGCATAAGAACTGTATCTAATTTATCTGAGGAATACAGAGGAAATCACAGCTTTCACTGAGAAGCTTAGAATTATGATAAGGGAAATACAGTCATACAACATAGAGGGATATGAGAAAAGTATTCATTAAATTTAATAGAAATTCTGAAAATGGAAGCTATTTCCATATGGAAAGATAATTTTTAAAATATTATTTTATTTATTTATTCATTTATTTACAAGCAGAGAGAGAGAATAAGCATCAGGGCCTCTTGCCACTGCAAACAAATTCCAGATGTATATACCACTTTGTGCATCTGACTTTACATGGATACTGGGGAATTAAATCTGGGCCAACCCAAGCCAACAGGCTTTGCAAGCAAGCGCTTTTAACCACTGAGCTATCTCCTCAGGTTCCTAGAAAGATATCTTTTTTGTTGTTGTTGTTTTTCGAGGTAGGGTCTAGCTCTAATCCAGGCTGACCTGGAATTCACTATGTAGTCTCAGGGTGGCCTTGAACTCACAGCAATCCTCCTACCTCTGCCTCCCAAGTGCTGGGATTAAAGGTTTGCACCACCACACCTGGCTCTTATTTTTTTGAGAAAGATATCTTAAGAAGAGTGCTGGAGGGGCTGGAGAAATTGCTCAGTGGTTAAGGCACTTGCCTCCAGTACCTAAGGCCCTGGGTTCAATTTCCCAGTACCCACATAAGCCAGGCCCACAAGATGGTGGTGCACTCTCTCTCGCGTTCTCTCTCTCTCTCTCTCTCTCTCTCTCTCTCTCTCTCTCTCTGCATCTCTGCTTGAAAATGAATAAATAAAATATTTTTTTAAAAAAGAAGAGTGCTGGAGAGATGGCTCAATGGTTATAAAAGCTTTTGCTTGCAAAGCCTGGTTGCCTGGGTTTGAGTCCCCAGTACCCATATAAAGCCAGCTGCACAGAGTAGTGCATGTATCTGGAGTTTATATGCAGTGGCAGGAATCCCTGGCATATCCATTCTCTCTCGTTTTCTCTCTCTAAATTAAATATTTTTTTAAAGTGAAAGAAAGGTATGTCAAATTTGGCATTGTGCCTAGCTCACAGTCCATAGCCAATATATGTTTTTCTTATTTTTTGTTGCTCTTGGACCAGGCCTTGTCTGTCATACAGGAATGCCTTAGGTGCATGTGGGTATGGGAAGGCCTTCCCAGCAGAGCTATAGGCCTCGGGCAAACAGAGGAGAAAGCAGGGAGAAGGAGCAGCAGCTTCGATGTCAACTCTGACAAGTTATGAAGGCTCTTGAGTATGTAAAGATTGGTAAAGTTACTTTAGAATGAAAAGTAGAGGGAAATCCCAGTCTTCTGGTGAGAGAGGCCATGATAGTGAACCACCCAGTATATCTAAGATGCTTAATATTAATACTAAAGTCCTTATTGAAGCAGAGATGCTCGCTTTGTTTTATTTTTTATTTTATTCATTTTTCATAATCTTTCCTTAATCTCATTTGCCTTATTCCTTATTAGATTGCAGTGGAGGTCACTGAGTCATTTGTGGACTACATCAAAACCAAGCCCATTGTATTTGAAGTCTTTGGACATTACCAACAACACCCACTTCATCTGCAAGGACACGATCTTAACAGGTTTGGACCAGATGAGCAGATTTTCATTGTTGCTCTTTTGACTTTTCATTCCTCAGTTGCTGGAAAGAAAGACATATTTTTTCTTTTAATTTTTTTTAAATTCGCTCATAGATGCATGTGCATGCATATGTGCATGCACACCAAAGGCCCCTTGCTGCTGCAAACAGACACCAGAGACTTGTGCACTTTTTGCATCCGGCTTACGTGGGAGTTTTGGGAATTGAACCCAGGCTGGCAGGCTTTGCAAGCAAGGGTCTTTAACTACTGATTCATCTTCCCAGCCCCCTGAAAAGGAAGAAATCTTTTGAAGGATGAAAATAACTAAATATCAGATTTACATATTACCCAGCTTCTTATTTAGAAATGTCACTATCTTGGGCCGGGCGTGGTGGCGCACTCCTTTAATCCCAGCACTCGGGAGGCAGAGAGGTAGGAAGATTGCCGTGAGTTCAAGGCCATCCTGAGACTACATAGTGAATTCCAGGTCAGCCTGGACTAGAGTGAGACCCTACCTCGAAAAAACCAAAAAAGAAAAAAGAAATGTCACTATCTTTTTCTCGTCACAGAGCAAGTTGAATTTTGCCCAACTCATTTTGAATGCCATCTTTTTGTTGTAGGAAGAAACTTCAAATAGGGTAGAAAGTCGGGGTAACATACAACATGAAAATTATGTGTTATTCTTTCACAATCTCAACTTTCCAAAGTGGATGCTCCAGTGATGTTATGAGAATTGATGAAGAGAGCAGTGACCACACTCTTGAATTGCAGCAGTGTCAGTAGCAGAGGAAGCTGCTTGCCTTATTTATTAGCTGCAATTGATAGAGGAACCTGTATGAAAATGTGTTGGCCTCTTGCACTGTGTGGTATTATGTTGAGTATCTATTATCATGCCACTAATATTAGCATCCAACTTTCTAATCCTAAAAAGGTTTGTTTATCTTTCTTTCTTTGCAGTCCACCTCAGCCATCTCGAAGATTCTTCCCCCCACCCATGCCACTCTCCAAACCAGGTGAGCACCCCTATACAGTGCCTGATGTACCCTCTATGCACACATCATGTACTGTACACATATCAATTCTTTTTTTTTTTTTTTTTTTTTTTCGAGGTAGGGTCTTGCTCTAGCCCAGGCTGACCTGGAATTCACTCTGTAGTCTCAGGGTGGCCTTGAACTCATGGCAATCCTCCTACCTCTGCCTCCCGAGTGCTGGGATTAAAGGCGTGCGCCACCACACCTGGCTTTTTTTTTTTTTTTTTTTTTTTTTTTTTTTTTTTTTTTTTTTTTTTTTTTTTTTTTTTTTTTTTTTTTTTTTTTTTTTGGTTTTTTGAGGTAGGGTCTCAATCTAGCCCAGGCTGATCTGGAATTTACTATGTAGACTCAGGGTGGCCTTTGAGTGCTGGGATTAAAGGCTTGCATTATCATGCCCAGCTTGTGCACATATCAATTCTGAACAATTTCCAGACAGAAATCACACTCGAATTCCTTCTTTTTTCTGTGTCCTCTCCTGTACCCATTCCTCTTGTATGGTTCTAACAGGAACTAGAAATCTGATTTAAGGAATTTGAAGCAATAGGACTCTGTCTCTGGTTTTACTGCAGATCTTGATAATCTCCCTCTTCTTTAAAAAAATTTTTGTGTGTGCATGCATGCATGCACTCGTGTGTGCACTTCAGAGTCTCTTGCTACTGCAAGTGAATGCCAAATTCTTTTACCACTTTTTTTTGGAGGTCTAGTCTCATTGTAGCCAAACCCAACCCTCCTCTCTGTAGTCCCAGGCTGGCCTCTCACTCACAGAAATGTTCCTATCTCTGCCTCTCCAGTGCTGTTGTGCCCCTTTTAGCATTTGGCTTTACATGAGTGCTGGAAATTGAACTCTGGACTGGCCAGCTTTGCACTTTTCACTGATGAACCGTCTCCCAACCCGCTCTCCCTCTTCTTAAGTCTCCCTGCTTTGTATGTCATGCCCCCTGCCAGTGTCGAGATATTTCTTTGACTAATTTATTCTGCATGTTCAGTTTTGTTGTGGGGATTTTTTTATTTCTTCACTAACACATAATAGTACATATTTGTGAGGTATAATGTGATGTCTTCATGATTATATACTTTGGGTGATACATGTGTATACATTAGTATAATTAGTGTATTTTTCATCTCAAGCATTTATCATTTCTTTGTGTTAAATACATGAAAAATCTTCTCTTCTGACTATTTATAGAATGCATTACTGATAATAATAGCCATCTGACTGTGCATTAGAATACCATAACTTGTTCTTCCTCATTCATCTTATTCTTTTTTTTTAATATTTTATTTATTCATTTTCAAGCAGAGAGAGAGAGCACACCAGGGCCACCACCTTGTGGGCTTGGTTTATGTGGGTCCTGGGGAATTGAACCAGGGGCCTTAGGCACTGGAAGCAAGTGCCTTAACCACTAAGCCATCTCTCCAGCCCCTCATTCATCTTATTCTTGTTTTTCTTTATTTTTGTCCTTTTTCCTCATTGTCTACTTGCCAAACTCCCACCCCACCCTGTGCTCATTGTCCACCCTGTATACTCCACATCCCATTGGCCTTCAGACCATGAAAGAAAGATTGAACTGATTCGGTTTCTCATGTCTGGCTATGTGAATGTGCATGTGTTGGACACATTTTCTGAGCATGTCAGCGTGCTAGCATCCTCCGCTGTGGCCACCTTCCAGAATGAGCCTGAACCTATGCTGCCTTTTCTCTTTCTGCCAGTTCCCAGCTTCTAGAATGAGAGGGTACCCAAACGAGCTGGTTAGTAGATACATTAGATGCCTTAGATATAGAACCAACTTTAGGGACTTGTCCTAAAACCTGCTGTGTATGAAACACTGATGCTTCTGTTTGCTCCTTGAGCTGAATATAGAATTTGTAACATAGAATTTGTTAAGATCTTACCACGTTTTCTTTTTCTTTTTCTTTTTGGTTTTTCGAGGTAGGGTCTCACTCTAGCCCAGGCTGACCTGGAATTCACTATGTAGTCTCAGGGTGGCCTTGAATTTACTGTGATCCTCCTACCTCTGCCTCCCAAGTGCTGGGATTAAAGGCATGTGCCACCACGCCCAGCCGAAAACTCTCTTTAAAGAAAACATGGTAAAGGAGCCAGGCGTGCTGGCACACGCCTTTAATCCCAGCACTCGGGAGGCAGAGGTAGGAGGATCACCATGAGTTCGAGGCCACCCTGAAATGATATAGTGAATTCCAGGTCAGCCTGGGCTAGAGCGAGACCCTACCTTGAAAAACAAACAAACAAAAAGGAAAAGGTGGTAAACCAGGCTTGGTGGTGCACCCCTTTAATCTCAGCACTTGGGAGGCAGAGGTAGGAGGATCACCATGAGTTCAAGGCCACCCTGAGACTACATAGTGAATTACAGGTCAGCCTGGGCTAGAGTGAGACCCTACCTTGAAAAAACCAAAAATAAATAAATAAATAAATAAATAAATAATAAAGAGAGTTTTCTTTTAGGAAGCACCACTTTTTTTTTTTTTTTTTTTTTTTTTGAGACAAGATTTCACTCTATCCCAGGCTGACTGGAACTCACTCTGTAGCCCCCAGGCTGGCCTCATAGTCACGACAGTCCTCCTACCTCAGCCTCCTGAGTGCTGAGATGAAAGGCATGAAGCCACTGTGCCAGTTTAGGAAGCAACTTCGTACCTTGTTACCTCTACCTCTTTCACATGATTCTTGCGGTGGGGTACTTCTAATATTTCTTTTTTTTTGGTTTTTCATTCATAAGGCCTCTTCATTCACACTATGAGAGGGGCCTTCACAATACTTTTTTTTTTTTTTCCAAGGTAGGGTCTCACTCTAGCCCAGGCTGATCTGGAATTCACTATGTAGTGTCAGGGTGACCTTGAACTCACGGTGATCCTCCTACCTCTGCCACCCAAGTGCTGGGACTAAAGGCATGTGCCACCACACCCAGCTCAATACTCTTTTTTTTTTTAAATATTTTATTTATTCATTTTTCAAGCAGAGATACAGGAGATAGATGATGAGAGAGAGAGAGAGAGAGAGAGAGAGAGAGAGAGAGAGAGAGAGAGCACCAAGGCCACCACCTTGTGGATCTGGCCTATGTGGGTACTGGGGAATTGAACCGGGGACCTCAGGCACTGGAGGCAAGTGCCTTAACTGCTGAGCCATATCTCCAGCCCTCAATACTCTTCTTAAAGTAATAAACTAAATCTTTTGACCCACATTTTAAAAACTTGAGGAGAGACTCACAAGGATAAACACTGAACCAAGTCCCATAGCACTAGTACTAGTAGGGATATAAAATTTAACTGGGTTCACTATCCCTAAGATCCTGTGACTCTTAGGTTCAGGGAAACCTAGGAACCTTTCTCTCTTGGAGGGTGGAGCCTCTGACACATGAGGTTCTCCCCAGGTGCTTTCCAACTTCACCTCCCCCACACTGTTCCAGTGTGATACCATGCCCCAAAATAGGAGATTCTAGAATGTAAAGGTGGTTTTTTAAAAATGTTTTAGGATCACATTTATTGTACACAAAAGCATTTTTATGTTTGCATGCAATCTTTTGAAAAGGAAAAAGATGCTAACATTCTAGTTTCCATGTTCTCTGAGAGATTCTAATGTAGTTAATGTTGAACTTTTCTCTGGCTCATCTACATTGAATTCTATTCTCTGACTTGCTGACTTTCCCAAATGTGTCCATAAAGACTGACAAAGATGCTCATGTTTTGTTGAATAAACTTGGACCAGATTTTGACATGTTGCAAAAACTTTTTAAAAGTTCCAGCCACCAAGTTGAACACCATGAACAAAACCAGCCTTGGCCAGAGCATGAGCAAGTATGACCTCCTGGTTTGGTTTGAGATCAGTGAGCTGGAACCTACAGGAGAGTAAGTCCAAATCCTAAAATATTTCAATAAAATTGAGTGAGAGTCACTAGAGGCCAGAGAGCTGGAAAGGGACCAAGTGAGAGGGTGGGTGTTTTAAATAAAGCCAAGTGCTTCATAATTAGATGTAGTATTGAATCTGTTAGTGCTCAGGAATCATTGTCAAGTTCCTATTTTGAATTGATTTGGGGTCCTTGATATTTGTCTTTGAATGAGAGAACTGACTCTCCAGTACAATAATTGGCCATTTTGTTAGTTACAGCAAAGTGCTGGTGCAGACTGCACTTGATGGCAAGAGCAGCTGCATGATGGTCTTCAGGAGCACAGTGAAGGGAATAGACTGTAGAGACTTTGGACAAAATGTGAAGGGAGTCAGGGCAGAATATTTCTTAACCTTATCACTGTTTGGGGCCAAATTCTTCTCCATGTGGCATTGTAGAATACATCCCTGGCATGTCCCTACAAGAAGCTAGTAGCACCTGCCCTCCACTTGCGCCAACCAAAAATGTTCCCTAGAGATCAAAAAGCCACACACTCACCTGACCCCCATTGAGAATCACTTTCCTAGATTAAATGATCAGCATAAATTTACTTGCATTTATGTTCTGTGTTAAGGTGAGTGATTAATGTAATGATTGTTTATAGTTGTCTTTCAAATGCCTTTGGAAAAGCACAGAGGAGAACCTACTCCTGGAATAGGCAAGAGCCCATGTCAGTTAATGTAAAGGACGTTCCTGTATTTGTATATTAAGTCTCTTCTGTGCACCAGGACACTGTCAATAGTGGTGTCACTTTGAGGAATTTGACTTTCTGTAAATAGATGTATAATGTGATCATAACCAGCACTATGGGAGAGAAAATGGTCTCTACTGAGTTACTTTCTGAATCTTTTTTTTTAAAATACTTTATTTATTCATTTTCAAGTAGAGAGATAGAGATACAGAGAGAGAGAGAGAGAGAGAGAGAGAGAGACAGAGAGAGAGACAGAGAGAGTACCAGGGCCACCACCCTATGGGTCTGGCCTATGTGGGTCCTGGGGAATTGAACCCGGGACCTTAGGCACTGGAGGCAAGTGCCTTAACCTCTGAGCCATCTCTCCAGCCCTACTTTCTGAATCTTTAAGTATTTAGAATCTGAAATGATCTGTTTCTTACTTCCAGTCAAGTGCTGTAATAGTTAAACATTATTATCTGAATAATACACAAGGGACAGAGGTGAAACAAAACAAAGCATTGCTGTCCTTTAGCACTCTCATCTAGCAGTGATGATGAGAAACTGCTGCGTTCAAAGGGTTAGATACAGACGTCTGTGTGATTAAATGTCAACATGGGGAAGAAGTCATGGGATTAAAGTTTAGAAAAACAAAGATCACTAGGGCTACAACAATTTAGGAGGCTTCAAAGGTGATGTAGTCTGACTTCTATCTTTTGCACTTCTATTTTTATAGGTATATCCCAGCTGTGGTTGACCATACAGCAGGCTTGCCCTGCCAGGGGACATTTTTGCTTCACCAGGTACTAACTCTTATGAGAGAACAATAAATTATAATAATAATATTTTAGAATAAGAAGCAGTACTCTTCTTTCTCTTCTTTTTCTTCATCTTTTCATCTCAATTTCAAGGTGGGAAAGTGATGGAGAGATGTTGGGATATTATTATTATTATTATTATTATTATTATTTTGGTTGCTGGGGGGTTGAGCCAGAACCTCAAACATTGTTTTCTTTTCTTTTTTTTTTTCTTAAATATACCCTTGTTGTTTTATATAAAAGTGTATTTTAGCCAGGTGTGGTGGTGCACGCCTTTAATCCCAGCACTTTAATTCCAGGTAGAGGTAGGAGCATCACTATGAGTTCTACCCATTTTCCTTATTTAGAATAACATTGTGCTAGCTTTTCCCTTTTCTCTACAGACCTCTCCTTCCTGCCCTTCCCAACAATAATCAAGTGGACAACACATGAGGAAATAATAGATGCTCTAGATAAATTGCAATTATGTTCCATTTCCCAGGGTATCCAGCGACGGATCACAGTGACCATTATCCATGAGAAGGGCAGTGAGCTCCACTGGAAAGATGTTCGTGAACTGGTGGTAGGTAAGTACATTCCATGCACTGGCTTTTTACATGTCATTAATCTGTTTGGAGGACAAGGAATTAATGTGTGGAAGCCTGGAAACTATGGCTCAGTGGCAGAGTTCTTGCCTAGTATATGCAGGTCCCTGGGTTCAATCCTCATTACCACAGAAACAAAAAGAAACTTTTCACATCTCCCATCATTAGTGATACATCATGTAACTAATCACCATGGATATGGATGTGGCTGGAGGTGGTGAGAGAAGGTTGTGAAGGAAGTCTCTGCTCGTTCTGAGCTTGCAGGTGGTTGGATGGATCAGTGCCAAAATGAGGACAGGGAAGAAGAACCTATGCTTTCAAGATCCAAGAAGGCGGGTTGGGGATTTAGCTCAGTGGATGAGTGCTTGCCTAGCAAGCACAAGGCCCTGGGTTCCATCCTCAGCACCGCAAAAAAAAAAAAAAAAAAAAAAAATCACGGGCTGGAGAGATGGCTCAGCGGTTAAGGCACTTGCCCTCCAGTGCCTAAAGCCCCGGGTTCAATTCCCCAGGACCCACATAAGCCAGACCCACAAGGTGGTGGCCCTGGTGCATTCTCTCTCTCTCTCTCTCTCTCTCTCTCTCTCTCTCTCTCTCTCTCTCTCTCTCTCTTTCTCTCTCTCTCCTTGAAATTGAATAAAGAAAATATTTAAAAAAAAAAAAAAAAGATCCAAGAAGGCTGGATTCACATTCTTGGAAAGGCTTTGAGTAGATTTTAAAGGAATTAGAGAAACACGATTTATTTGTCTTCCAGATATACTTTGAATGAGAGAGGCAGGAATTTGTGTAAAAATTATTGCTTCTCAGCCAGAATGGAAGAATGACCTTAGGATGGTGATCTAAGGCAAGGTTTAGAACTTCTGTCTTTGGCAGTGGAGAAGCCTCGGTATTATAGGAATTATGTTTTGTTTTGTTTGTGTGTGGTGTGTGTTCATGTGTATGTGTGTTTATATGTGTGTGGAGGCCAGAGATTGACATCGGTATTTTCCTTAGTAGTTCTCCACCTTTTTTACATAGACAGAGTCTCTCACTGAACCCAGAGCTCACTGATTAGGCTAGACTAGCTAGGCAGCTTGCCCCAGGGATCCATCCATCTCTGCCTCCCCAGCACTGGGATTACAGGCATATGCCATCGTACCCAGCATTTACATGGGTGCTAGGGACCTGAACTCAGGTCCTCATGCTTGCCTGGCTTACCAGCTGAATTATCTTTTGTTTTGTTTTTTCCCATCCTCTGAGTGTTTTGCTTTTTTAAAAAGTGTGTGTGTGTGTGTGTGTGTGTGTGTGTGTATGGAAATGCTCTTACCACGACTCATGTGTGGAGGTCTGAGGACAACTTTGGGGTGCTTATCCTCTCCTTCCACCTTGCTGGAGATAGTCTTCCTTGTTTGTTTTTGCCGCTTCACTTCATGTATATCAGTTCAGCTGGCTGGCCTGTGAACTTCCAGATTCTTCTGGCTCTGTCTTTCACTACTGTATGTGCATTGGGATCACACATGCAGGTCATTTTGTATTCAGTTTTAGGTGGGTGCTGGGGAGTTAAAGTCAAGTTGGCAGGCAATGCCTTTAACCACCAAACCATTTCCCCAGCCCCATGTCTTGCTTTTAATGTGCTCATCTTCTGGTTTCTGTATTCTTTCTCTTAGGTCGGATTAGGAACAAGCCTGAGGTGGATGAAGCTGCGGTTGATGCCATCCTCTCCCTAAACATTATCTCTGCCAAGTCCCTGAAGTCTTCTTACAACTCCAGCAGGTGAGATACCCTAAGACAGATGTATCAGCCCTGTGGGGGTAGGCAGGGGGCAGGGGGCTTGTAAGATTCCCATTAACTAGTAACTCCCAGTGCAGATGAGAAATAATTTTTTTTTCAAAAAATTCCCATCCTCCCTTACACACCCTGCTGTTCCAAAGAAAGAAAGAATGAATTAGGGATAAACTTTTATTTCCTGGAAATAGAAATGTTCTAGAATATGTGTTTAAATAGATATAACACAGTGATAAAGAAAAAAAGTAGACAAAGCTTAGCTTCATTATTTCTAAGACTAAATGTTTTCCAGTGAAATGGTTGCTGTGAAAAAAGGTTTCTCAGCATTTTCTCCATGGAAAATGAAGTCTTTTGTGTTCAGTTGTTGCTTTTTCTAGTCTAGGCTCCAGTAACTTCAGCTTTTACTTCTCATTTTCATTTATGTGTATAGCTGATAATTTAATACCAACTCTTATTTACTAGATTGGCTACTATTAGTAATGGTAACAAACAATATATAGACTCTTTGTTTTGTTTTTGTTTCTGGTTTTTGTTTTGATTTGTTTTGGTTTTTTTGTTGGTTTTTTTGTTTGTTTGTTTGTTTTTGTTTTTGTTTTTTTGAGGTAGGGTCTCACTCTAGCCCAGGCTGACCTGGAATTCACTATGGAGTCTCAGGGTGGCCTCGAACTCATGGAGGCAATCCTCCTGCCTCTGCCTCCCAAGTGCTGGGATTAAAGGCGTGCGCTACCACGCCCGGCTTTGTTGTTTTGTTTGTTTGTTTTGAGGTAGGATCTCACTCTAGTCCAGACTGACCTGGAATTCACTATGTAGTCTCAGGGTGGACTTGAACTTTAAGGCAATCCTCCTACATCTGCCTACTAAGTACTGGAATTAGAGGTGTGCGCCACTGCGCCTGGATTGTTTTGTTCTTTCCTTTAACTTTAACTTTTTTTCTTTTCTGTATTTTTCTCTGCCGTGAAAAACTTTTCACATGTTGTAGGCAGGAAAATAAGACAGTAAGCAAAAACAGAGGAAAAAGTTTGGACTGGGATTAATTTTGTTTCTTGCATTTCAATTTTGCATAGGAAAAAGAAAAAATAATAAATTTTTGTTTACATTTTGCCTATAAGAACTGATAAGGACTGTAAAGAGGAAGTGTTTGACAGGAGATGGCTCTTTCTTGCTATATAGTGTTCTGCTGTCATTCATCCTTACATTTTCTTTACAACCTTGAAAAAAATGTTCCTTACATTTCCATAGGCTACTTAGCAAAGCACACAGGAAATGATGGTGCTTGCTTGAAATGTTGCTTGTGCCATGTTTGCTTACATTAAAATAACTTTACTCAAGCCCAGCAGCAGGTCAGGTGCTGTAAGACATGAATTTAACTTTGTTAGTGGCAGCTAAGCAGTTAATCAAATATAATATGAATTTAGAGTTAATCAAAGTTGGGCTGGGCATGATGACACATGCCTTTAATCCCAGGACTCTGGAGGCAGAGGTAGGAGGATCATTGTGAGTTCGAGGCCAGCCCGGGGCAAATAGTGAATTACAAATCAGCCTGGGCTAGAGACCCTACTTTGAAAAACCAAAAAAAAAAAAAAGAGCCGGGCGTGGTGGCTAGCTAGTTGTGTTGGTATATGCTTTTAATCACAGCACTCAGGAGGCAGAGTTAGGAGTGATGAAGGAGTTTGGGGGTTCAGGAGGTCCCCCAGGTTTTTGAATCCCAGTCTTGGGTTCTTTCCTAATTCTTTTTTTTTTGGTTTTTTCGAGGTAGGGTCTCGCTCTAGTCCAGGCTGACCTGGAATTCACTATGTAGTCTCAGGGTGGCCTTGAACTCACAGCGATCCTCCTACCTCTGCCTCCTGAGTGCTGGGATTAAAGGCATGCGCCACCACGCTCGGCTTTTCTTTCCTAATTCTTAATGAATAATGAAGACAGACTCAAGAAGGACAAATTATGAATTATTGAGTTTATTTTGGGGAGAAATCACAAATTGTGGAGTTTGTTTAAGGGGAATTGGGATCTGGGAAGGAAGGCCAGAGCACACTTTTATGTAGAAAACATACTTAAGAAAAGTGGACGTTTAGGGTGAAGTTGGGAAGGATTAGAGTGAAGCTATGGGCCATGTGGAAGGCTAGGAAAACTTGAGGCTTAGAGAGGGAAGTCAGACTGAAGAAAAGCTATGGTCAGAGAGCTGAAAGGAGGGAAGCACATGTGGCATTGGCTGTGTGCTCTCCCATGGAGGGAGGCTGGGGAAACGTGAAAGCGCCCAGGTGGCAGATCCAGAGTGGGAATTGAGGGACCAAGACAGATAAGCTGGGAGACTAGTATTAAGAGAAACTGAGTGGGGCTGGGGATCAAGACTCATATGAGGGAAGTCTAGGCCAGGCGAAGAGGGTCTCAGGAAGTGGAGAAGCCAGGAAAAGAAGAGAAGGTGCATGCCAGCCTGCCAACTTGAGTTTAATTTAGGTAGGTGGGGGAAATCTGATTTGTTACTTAGTCTAGAGGACAGATCATACAGTCCACCCATAACTGGGTCTGGGGTCGTAGCGTGTTGTACTGTGGACAGCTTGGTCGTTGTAGATCAGTGTCAGTCAGACACTAGTTCTAGTCCAAGTTAGTTTTCGTGTTTGTGCCAGGATGAGATATTAGGTATATGGACATCTCTTAGCTTTCTCCTATTCTGTCTCAGGAGAATCTCTGTGAGTTCAAGGCCAGCCTGCAACCACAGAGTGAGTTCCTGGTCAGCCTAGGCTAGAATGAGACCTTACCTTGGG
>PVHP010016460.1:0-35768 GCA_004024765.1 Zapus hudsonius
TGGCCAGGCCCTTGGTAGGTGGGTATGTTCTAGAGAACCCCAAGAGAGTGACCTAAGATAGGCAATTGCATGGTTAATTTCCTAATTCTTGATTAAGTGATTTTCCTGCTGGTGGATTTGCTTGGAGAGCTTTCTAGAATCTGTCAAGGCTTTATGCATCTTGGATCAACCAGCACTTTTGTCTTTATTTAAGCAGGCCAATCATGGACTCAGGATGGGAGGTGTACCTTGTTCAAATAAAAGCCTAACTCCTGCTGGGGTAGCAGATATCCAGCTCTGGAGACTCCTTCTCCATGGGGAGTCTTTCTGCTTCCTTTACTTTTATTTTAAAATCACCTTTGCTCTTTTAAACTCTTCCCTGCCTTTAAGATCTTTAATCAATGAAATGGGAATATAAGCACAATATTTACTCAATCAATATATCAAATTTTGGGTGATAAAGATAAAATAAAAAAGATCTTTAATCAATAGAGAAAATGAATCCCAAACCCTAAATGGTAATAAGGCATTATAGTCCAGACCCATGGGTTCTTCTCTTTTTCTGCTTCCTGTGCAGCCATTGGACACTGGCTCCTGCCTTGTTTTACCAACCATTATGGACTTTGCCCTTTGAAAATGTAAGCTGAAATAAACCCTTTTTCTTTCATAAGTTGCTTTTGGTTAGGTGCTTTTTCACACCAGTGAGAGAGTAACTGACAGAGAAAATTGTTACTAAGAGGGGTTGCTACTGTGATAAACCTTTTATGTGATTCTTAGTATTTTGGAACTGTTTTGTTGAAAGAATGTGTAAGATTTTGAAACTTTGGGTGAGAAAAGCCTTACAATGCTGTAATCAGAGCTTAATGGTCCATTTTGCTGGAAATTTGGGAGACCAGAAGGCCAAGAGAAATATGAGCTGTGATAGCTCAGCTCATTGTGCAGTTTTATATTTGGGGACTGGCTAAAGGCAGATCATGGCTGTATTCTGTCTGTGTCCTGAGAATTTGTGTGAAGCCCAGTTTGAAAGCCATGGTCTAATGTGTTTGGGAGGAGGAAAGTTTAAGGCAGAATAACATTGATTCAATGGTTTGGCGTCTTTAACTCCTTGATTTATATCTAGTGTGTGACAGTTTCAGGCAAGTTCACAGATTCCAGGCCTGACTCCTCTCCCTCTGAGTGGGAGGTGTCTAGCCAGAGCTCAAACATAAATGCTAAAACTGATTGGACTGATTGGTTAGGTATAGTCCAATCAGCTATCTCTCTGACTTAACTGTCCGAGGTCATAAAAAGTCACTGAAGGAAAGTTCAGCCTCTTTTTTTTCCCTCCGCATGGCTCCTTAGGAGAAGGATTTTTTAAATCTTCAGGCCTTTCTAGAAGGGTAAAGCCTTCCCTCACCCCAGCATAATGGCTCCAGATTTTTCCCACATGAAACTTTTTCCTCATGATGGGATCCTTCTATTATCTTTCCTTCTTCTGCTTGTTTAGCTCAACAGCATAGATTTTGTAAAACCTTCTCCCACGTGTTCTCTCCACACTGGAGGCTGGAGATCTCTGTAACTTCCCATTTTCTTTTAAATAAAGTCTTCCACTATACCTTATCCTCTGGTGGTCTATAATTTTAATACGTTATAGACAAGAATTTGGGTGTTCCTTAAGTTCTGAGGTGCATTGGAATTTTGCTGTGTATTATCTAAATTCTAATCCTCAGCTCCGTCACTACAAGTGAAAGAGAGCAAAACACAGAATAGACATAAATGATAAATGTGACAATTTGCATGGAAATAAATATGAATGCTTAAATACCAAGGTCTGGGCATTACAGCCACTTTTGCTATTTGTTAAGGAGACTACCACCACTAAAGAGATGTACTGAGATAATAGGAAATATGTCCTGAGGGTAAGACCCAATCCATTGAATGCTCAATATACAAGATAGTAAGAATGCCTATTCTTTTTTTAATATCTGTTATTTCTTGCACACACACACACACAGAGAGAGAGAGAGAGAGAGAGAGAGAGAGAGAGAGAGAGAGAGAGAATATGGGCCTCCTATAGGTACAAATGTACTCCAGATGCTGCACCACCCTGTGCATCTGGCTTTATTGAGGTAATGGGGATTTGAAACTGGGCAGTCAGGTTTGCAAGCAAGCACCTTAACCAGTAAGCAATCTCTCTAGCCCTAGAATGCCCATCATTTTGAAAGGAACTGTCAGAAGAAAGAATGCTAAAGGAGGTCTCTATTCTCTAATGTCAGCATACAGAGGCTGCTACAACTGTGGTCCAAAGACAGTCTTCATCCATACCTGGCAGGAGAACTTGGCAGCATTGTCCACATGGTACTGATTTTGGAGGAATGAAAAAATGCATGATGTAGAAGATTGTGGGGTAGTTCACCAGTTTTAGAGAACTACAGAGGTTAAGTAGTGTGTGGTAGAGCCAGAGTCCCTGCATGGAGACCCTGAGAGGTACAAAGCTATGATAGTGAATGGTAAGTTACGAAGGAAACCTTGAATGCTGGAAACGCAAGAATAAGTTTAGAGTGGGTCCAGCCCACAAGAGACGTTACAGGGGGACAGCTGGAAGGACTGAGCAACTCAGGCCTTTTGGAGCCCAGATGACTTCACAAGTCCCAGATACCAGACACAACAGTTTGGAATTTGGAGTTTCCCTGCTGGGGTTGGGTTTTGCTTTGATCTGATCTTTCCTTGATCTGATCCTTCCTTGCTACATTTCCATTTTTCCCTTTTGAAATGGAAATGCATATTCTGTTCCTTCATATATTAGAAATGTGTAACTTGTCTTTTGCATTTATAGGACTCACAATGAAGAGACTTCCTTGAGTCTAAGGTGAGACTTTACACTTTGGAATGGTGTTAGGTAAAGACTGTAGGGATTTGTAAAGTTGGGTGGAACACATTTCTCCCATAGGGTCAGAGGAAGAAGATGATGATTTGATGTAAGGTCTTCACCGTGGTCTCATATGTTTGAATATTTAATCTGCAGCTTGGAGTGTTGTTCTGGAAGGTTGTGGAAACTTTAGGAGTTGGAGTGTTGCTTGAGAAAAAATGATTCCCTAGGGGGTAGGCCTTGGCTGTTGCAGCTGGGCCCCATGAGCTATTCTTTCTTTGTTTCCTGGGCTGCAGTGTGGTACCAGCTCCCACCATACTTTCCCCACCTTGATGGACTCTACCCTCAGGAACTGTAAGCAGAATTAAACCCTTTGTCTCATGTTGCTTCAGATTGGGTATTTTGACAACAACAATGAGAGAGCAACTGATATGCCAAGATCCCAGTAAAAAATTTCTTTGCTGTCATATATAAAACATTTTAGCTTAAATTAACATTTGACAATTAATTATACAAATTTATTGAGTGTCATGTTATGTATAAGTCCATGCACACATTGCATGATTATCAATTCATGGTAATTAGAATCTGTCACTCAAACATTCATCACTAATTTGTGGAAGAACATTCAAAGCTCTCTTTTCTAGTCATTTGAAAATCAGAATGAATCACTATTGATTATGGTCACCCTCTCAGGTGTATAACATCAGAATTTACTACTCCTATATAACATTATTCCTATTGACCAACCTTACCACATTTTCCTTACCACAAACAGAAACATTTCCTGTTTCTCCACTCTCCCCAGCCTCTAGGAATCGTTATTCTATGATCCTTTGAGAGTTAGTTCCATTGGACATAGAATAATTACACACATTTATAAGAAACAGTATCAAAATGCAACATATGTTTATAACATATACTGATCAAATCATGGTAATTAGAATTTTAATCCCATTCAATAATGATAATCCTTTTCGTGTGTGAAGATTTAATTCTCTTTTATTTCTTCATAAAATGTAATAGAAACTTCTTTGACTATAGTCAACGTACTGTGCTATAAGAACAGTAGAAGCTATTTGTTCTAAACGCATTTTGGTATGTGTCAACGTGCTTTCTTCTCTCTATAATTCCTAAGCTCTAATGACCATTCTTCTACTCCATTCTGCTATGAGATCAGTGCTTTCAGCTTCTATAAGCAAGTGATGGCATGGGGTGTGTTTAACACAATGCCTTATCATTCCATTCATGCTGCCACAAATGGCACCTTTTCATTCTTTTTTAAAGGGCTGAGCAATAGTACACTGTGCAAATGTAGCACATTTTCACTCATTCATGTAGCAGTGAAGTCCATTGATGTCCAATCACCCTAATATGATTAGTGATTCAGTTCACATGGGAGTTCAATGATCTCATCGATCTATGGATCTCACTTCTTTTGGATGTGTATCCAGTAGTGGGAATGTCAGATCATGTGGTAGTTCTAATTTTAGTTTGTTGAGGAGCATCCATATTGACTACAGTATGTGTGAGAGTTACTCTTTTTCTGTATTCTCACCAGCATTTATTAAATTTTGCCTATTCACATATGTTTTAGATATTTACATATATTTTTGATAAAATCATATCCAGAATATTCTCCTATTTTAAAATATCTTTTACTGTTGACTTTCTTACAAATTCTGACTATTAATCCCTTGTCAGATTAATAATTTGCAAACAAATACTACCTTTACTATGGTTTCTTCATTGTACAGCAGTTCGATGTAATCTTGTTGTCAGTTTTTACTTTTACATATACAATATTTATTTGTCTTCTTATAAAAAACAGAACACATTACTTTGTTGTTGATGAACCCATGAAGTTAGCAGTACAACTATAATTTCACTCCTGTAGAAACTGACCAATTCTGTCAGAATTCCATGCATATAAGACTGAGGAGAGAAAAAATTCTCTTCTGAATCTTAGCTCTTTAACTCCATTAGAAGTAAAAGGGGAAAAGTTGGGTCTGAACTAAGTGGACTCTATCTCTGGAGTGTCAGATGCTCTCTGAGAGTCTCCATCTCATTAACACTAGCATGGGCTTCTCTTCAGAAACACACTGGCTCAACTAAGGTCAGAAGCCACATTAACTCTCATTCTTTTAACTAAAGGTGATTTCAGGGACACTCAATTCTTTCATTTACAGACATTTTATTGATTCTACAAATACTTATCCAAGGTATGGGAAACTTGGTAGTGAAAAACAGATTACATTATTTTGAAGGGAGCTAGCATTCAATAAATATATATAGCTACTTAAGTATGTAATTTCTATAAGTATTATCAATGACATAATTCAAAGCAATAAACTCCAAGGTTGAGCATTTTAAAAAAGCAGACATTGTCAAGCACTAAATTTGACTAATGCCTTTCTATAGCCCAGAACTACTGTCCTATGATACTGGTCACAGCTATCACAGGCCTTCCCAGGTTCCTGGAGTAGGACAGATAGATTCCATTTTGGGTAGACAGGAACAGCAAGGATGAGTGCAGCCACCTTTGGAAGACTCATGCTGCTCCTGTTTACATGTCCAAATAGATGATCATTGAAACATGGTAACAAAGGTAAATTAATGGATTATCAATCCAAACTTTCAAAAATATATAATGTTATTATTTGCATTTGAAAAGTAGTGAAAGTAACATAGCAATTTATCTCAGAAAAATAGTTTTGAAATTGCATTGTGCCCATTTGGAAACCATCTACACAGAATGCAGAATGTCAAGAGTTAAGTTGGAAGCAATTACTCTAAAACTTTTGTTTTTGTGACTATTTGAACTCTATCAAGAGTTTTCAATTTTCTAAGTTTACAATTCGCTATTGTCACTAATATGGCATCATATTTGTTTTATTGTGTTATAAAATACATGATTTCTATAAATTAACTTGTCTGTAAAGATGTAATTGAACAAATTATCTTGGTTATCTAAGTGTATGCTAATCAAAAAGAAATTGCTTAAGTTGCACAAGAAATTAACACAAGAATTAGAAAGCAAAGTTCTGAAGAAAGATAATTTCAGAGACTAATGACACATGGTACCATAAATTACAACTGAATAATTTAAAGTTCCCTCTTTTTTCCAATTAGACTTCAGACGTGATCAGCATTGGTCTGACATGTATGTTTAACTCTATTCACATACTACTTCTGTCCCTATATTCAATTATTCCTTCAGTAATACATTGATTCTCTCATATATATGATGGATGCTTACTCCTTGTCATAATTCTGTCATACATAGTTATGAGTGGAAAAGTCAGGGATTAATCAGAACCTACTCCTGACCTTGAGAGACTTACTGCTTAATTTATAAGGAGTTATTTACCAGATAACAATAATTCAAAGTTAAAAGAGATGAAATTGTTTCAAAATATAAGTTGACACAAACAAATAATGTAGTTGCTTCTGTCACTTTGGACTCTATTCCCTTGGCCTGAAAGGCAGGATCTCAACCTTCCAATTCCTCATTCTACAGCAGTCAGAAATTCTAGATAGCACTTTCTTGGTACATTGTCACCACATCACAAATAGACCATACCATTTCATTTCAAAGTAATCAAAACATTCATGACAAAAAATTCATTACCAATAAATCATGGATTATGACTAAAATGTTATAGTGGCAAAGATCTATCCATTATAAACTCCCATAAACATTTTAATATGTGCTGCAATTTCATTATATTGAAACTCCTTGGTTAATCACTGTATAAAGTGCTTGATATAAAAAATACAATTTCCTCTATAATAATACTGATCCACAATGAATTAGGAAGCCAAAACCAGCATTTAGCATTAATTATCTATTATTTCAAGTTTCAAATTTGAAGTGTTCAAAAATGGCTTTGAATGTATAGCTCGCTCTCGCTCTTTGAAAAGCTGGTAATGTTCAGTTAATGTTATTAACTTTTCAACATAAAGGAAAAAAATAATGAAGATTCTCAACTGTATTTCTATCACTAAGAGTTTTTAAGAAAACAAAATCAACTCTACTTTTTTTGTACTTTCTTACACATGCAACTTTTAAAAAGCATAAATACATCTCCTAGTGTTTGAATGGACTTTCTGCTTACTAACATCTGTTTATGTGACTTCAGGAAAATTATTTTATTTATATGTTTAGTAGGTGACTATTTAAACATATATTTGAAATAGCTCATAACATGTTAATTGAATATACATACACTTAAAATGAGTGATATACAGTAGACAGACAGACAGAGAGATAGGTAGGTAGAAGATATATAGAGATAAAGAGAGCTGGGATGCAGTTTAGTTGGTCGAATGCTTGCCTAGAATGCACAATGCCTGGCTTTGAACCCATCATGACATTAACTGGGTGTAGAAGTACAACCTTCTGGTCCCTGTACTCCAGAGGTGGAGGCAGGTAGATCAGAAATTCAAGGTCATTCTCAACTATATAATTAAAAACTAACCTGGGCTATATCAGAGAGAGAGAGAGAGAGAGAGAGAGAGAGAGAGAGAGAGAGAGAGAGAGAGAGAGAGAGAGGAAAAAAGAGGAGGAGAAGAAGAAGAAAGACAGAAAGAGAGAGAAGAAAACAGAAAAAAGAGAGAGAAAAACAGAAGCACTAATGGGGAGTCGTGTTAATTAGTTATGAGTGTTTGCAGGAAAAGAGGTTTTGCCTGGTGTCATAGTCAGCCACAAGCAGCTGGATGAATTTCCAAACCACGCACGATTATGGGGAGGAAAAGTATCTATTGAACAGATCCAGGGGTGGTTGAGGAAAAAGGCTAGCCCCCTTTCACAGAAGCAAGCAGAGAGAGAAGCCCACCACCAGCACCTTAAGGAAGCACACTCCAAAACTGATTAACAAGAGGAACTCCAGGCTTCAGATTAGACTGCATTTTGCATATGTAAAGCTAGAATTCCAGACCAACTAATTCTTTGGGGGGGCATTATTCAAACTGCCACACCTGTGGAAGTGTCTGTTTTCACATCTTACCTAAGAGGCATTGATTTATGCCACTAGGAGAGTATAGATCCTTTCTTATATACCAAGTATTACTAGTAGAGTGAGTTTACTGCCTTGTGTTGAGAATGGACCAGAGATTGCATGGTTCACCAAAGCAGAATGCCCAGGTAATTGTTTGAGCTATGCCAAGGCTAGAGTAATCATGGGAGCAAATGTGTCTTATATCAATCATTTCTGGATAAGATGGTGGCTGTCTTTACCACTTTTTCATAGTTGCTCACTCATAGTAAAAGCCTTTTCAAAAATAAGGAAATGATTTCATCTCTTATGCATACTTGTTGACACCATTGGAATTTGTTTCAGTACATGTATTCACTTTGCTCATATTTTCATACATATTGAAATCCTGACCTTATCCAGTGAGGTGTCAGATAGGGAGGAAAATCTTTGAAGTAATTATACCAACAATGGTACAGTTGCTGTGGTGGTGAGCTCCACCAACCCAAGCTTCATGCACAGCAAGACCAACCTGGCTTATTCTGACAGGCCCAAGATGGCTGTGGTGCCTCATTAACAGAAGTGGAGGGCCTCAGACTCATCACACTACTCCACAAACAATTGCTTTCCAGTGTGACGTGTTACTGGATATTTATGTGGTAACATATTTCAAGCTCCTATTATCTATCAGACCTCTGCTCTATTGAAATACTGAGCAATATCATTTTATTGACTTCTCCTACTGACAGTGGCAATATGCACACATGCATTATTCCAAGACCACTCTAGTTTATAGTGTGGGGATAGTACTAAAAGTAATTTACTGTTGTCTATGGATGGCAGTTTAGATGCTGCAGCACTTAGAGCTGCCAATTGGAAAATGGAATAAATTCCTAACTCCTTTGCAGAACGAAGTAGATACAGCATGATGGTAAGAGAGGCCAACACTCTGAAAACCGTTACTGAATGGAAACAGTTTCTAGAAATTAAGGGAAAGTCTCGATCTTTCTCAGTAGAGTCAATGGCAAGGGGTGGGTGAAGTTTTGCCAGCATTTCAGTTTATTGCTATGTCTAAACCCTGCATCCTACATCTGACTTGAACTCAGGTTTCAACATATGTTATTGAATTGAAGGATTTTCATATATTGAAATAGAGAAAATAGTCATGTCAGAGTATTTCTGAATGAAATTAATTTTTAGAATTTTAAAGAGGTCATCTTTTTCTATATTTATTGTCAATAATTAGATACATTGTATGAGCAATCTTATAGTACCCCCAATTTCCCTCCTCCCTGTCCATAACCTCCTTGTGTGCCTGCTGGATCAGTCCAGGGGTTATGCATTATATGAAGGGTAGCCAGTATTTTTAAAAATAGAAATTTTTGAATAAATGATTTTCTTTCTACACATGTTTTGAATACTTTCTGCTTCTTAAACTTTTGCTTAAACCAATTTCATATGTTTTAATGTACTCCTTACATCCATGAAACAATGTTTGGTTTTATTATACTTTCTAGTATAAATATGGCAGATAAGATATTTTATGAACAATTGCCCATACTGATGGGGATATTAGATATCTTTCGCAGAATACATACAGAATATTTAAATCTTTTTTGGCAAGTATAATATTGGACATTTCTTGTGTGTAGGTTTTATCCCTGGACCCATGAATTCAGATCAAGTTTTGTCATCTTTTTGCCCATCTTTCTTTCCATGATAAACCTTACATGAACATAGCACTTGTGAAAATTATGCTTTTGGATTTGACATTAATGTATCTGAGGACTATAACTTTTATAAATGTACAATTCTGAATATTTAAAAAGACAGAACTCTGTATAAGCATGTGTGTATCTATGCATTTATGTACTTCTCAAAACTCATGATGTGGTACAATATGTTGGATGGTAATTAATATTTTGTTCATGTCTAGAGCTAACAGAGTATAAGTTGCCTACTTCCTACTCATTTCTCATGTGAATTTCCAAATTTCTGCTTTATAACATTCAGTCTGTTATTGTTCCTTATGCCATCACCACTTAATGTCTTAACTTTCTTCCATGTGGAGGCTCAGGGAAGATGCTTTGATATTTTACCTCCCACACAAGAGCATGCTACTTCTGAATATTTTGTATGGCTTTTAGATCCTGTATTTTACATGTGTATTAAACTGCTTCATCTTTTCCCTAGATACTAATTTTCCCTAATAAACCCCATGAATTATTATTTCTCCCTAATAAACTCATTAATTTTGTTTTTAATAGTTTATTTATCTGCAAGGAGAGAGAGGGAGTGAATGAATGGGTGCATCAGGGCCTTTAACTACAGCAAGCAAACTCAACATGCATGTACCACTTTGTGCATCTGGCTTTTTGTGGGGAATCAAATCCATGTCTTTAGGCATTGCATGCAAGAGCCTGAACTGCTAAGCCATATATACAACCCCATAAACTCAATAATTCTTAATTTATCATTCTCAATCAATTTTTATTATTTTTTTTAAAAAATATGATAATGAGCCCCAAAATAGTGGTTCACAAGTCTGGGAGACCCCTCCTTTAATTCCAATTCCTGCATCACTATTGCAAATATAGTACCATTTCATTTAAATATGTGAATTCTCCTGTTATATGCTATTTTTTCATGGTTATATTTCCTAAAAAATAAGTAATAAAGAATAAACAAATATTCTTTTTTAAAAAAAGAAACCACCGCAGAGCTAGTAAGAGACTAGAAGCTCTAGAAGGCTGTGTCATGAGGCAAAATACTGATGCTGTTTGGGTGGGAACAACTGGCTGGCATTTGAAATTTTCTAGGACTTAATTTCTTTATAATGAAGAGATGCTCTTGAGGATGAAATAGAATAACATATTGAAAAATGCTAGTGCTATGCAATGTGGGTTCCTGTTCACACATGAAGTGTCGCAACATGGAATGAAACATGAGGTGCTGTGGGTCAGCCTTGAGTCTATCTGAAGCTCTCTCACTGATGAACTCAAGAAACACTGAGATTTTGTTTTATGGAATCAGGGGATGGGGCAGGAGTGTAGTGCTGATAATTAATGATGTAGGCACTTAACATATTCTAAGTATATATCTCACATTTTCAACACACCTAAGGGAAGATAGGATGGTGTTGTCATTTATTTCAGTTACATAAATTTAGAGGAAGTTGGGCTGTTTGCCCCCATTCTCCCCCAGCATCATGAATCAGTCATTCATATGCACAGGTAAGGTCATAAAAGAAATACAATGTTACAGTTGCAGAATTAAAGATACGGCTTCCCATGCTTGTCTCTGCAATATAAGGCTGTCTTTATGTGTGAAAACTCCCAGCATAAATCTTGGGCAGGCAATTTTGAAATTGAATAAGAGCCATTTAAGTAGGCAAACTATATCTGCTGATACTCTTGCTAACTGCTGCCCTTTAATTCATCTATTGTTCAAATTAAATGCCTCACAGACATTCAGCAACTCTGAATCGCTTGCCACATCTACCCACTGCCAGAGCAGTTAATTAACTCCAGCAGGTCTGAAGTTTAAGATTGCAGGAGGAGAGGGCGCGAATAACTGTGCAGTGAAGTATAGCAAGTTTCTTCAATGTCCTTTATTCAGCATTTGCAATTTCTCCATCATTGAGACTTTCAGTTAGCTGATAGGAATTAGGTAACTTCATTTGCTTCACCTCCTGATGCTGCTGTGGGCATCATTCTTCTCCCTGGACAAAAGGGTAAAATCTTAAGAGTGTAAATCTATAGATAGTCTATAGTATAAAAGTACCTCTTTAGAAAGTCTATAGTACAAAAGTTACTGTTATCTTTAATGGGCTCAAATTTGAGAGATTAACTAAAAATCCTTCTTATTTGTCTTTGGCCAATAAAAAAGTTTGTTTTAGTCATGTGTTGCTTCCTGTTATGATTCATTTTGATTGTCAACTTGGCAGGACACAGAATTGCCTAGGAAATGGGTCTGTGGGTGTTTGCAGGGGATTATATAGATGAGGTTTGCCTCTGAGCATGCTTATGAGAGAATATTTTGATTAGGTTAATTAATTTGTGAAGATCCATTTTAACTGTGAGTGTCACCATTCTGTGGGCTGGAGTCCTGGACAGGATAAAAAGAAGAAATCTAGCTCAGAACAAGCATTCACCTTTTTTTCTGCTTTCTCAATATAGAATGAATATGACCCACTGCCTCAAACTTCCATCACCATCACGCTTTCACTGCTGTGATGAGCTATAAACTCAAACTGTAAGCAGAAATAAAATTTTCCTTCCCTAACTTGCTTCTGGTCAAGTGTTTGATCACAACAAAAAGAATGCAACTAACAAACTTCCTGACCTGGAAATGTTCTGAGATATGCACTGAGTTGATCATGTTGTGTGAACACAACAGAGTACATTTGCACTAGGTCTGAGTCACACTTGCCATGGTACAGACAAGATGTATACGATTGCTTTCTGAATAATGTGGCCTGTTGTTTTACAGAAAACTTTTTATAAAAGAGTATATTCTATGATATGATTAAAAGCATAGAGTATAATAAGAACTTAAGATTTTACTATGAAATATTGCATATTGTGCATAATTGTATGTGCTACCTTCTCTTCAACTGGAGGCTTAGCCAGCAACCCCACAACAACACAAGCAATGCACCATGCCATGACATCACTTGGTGGTGGGAACTGATCAGTTCCATCATGATCCTATGGATTCAGTCATTGACTGCAGTGTCATTACATGTCAATAACTACAGTTTTATATTTATACTGGCATTCAAGGACCTCAACAGGTTTGAACTTGAGGGGTAGGTTTCTCTGATCATTTTTTTCTTCCACTTTCCTCTATGTAGTGTGGGACCCTGCTGAGAGGTATGGAGGACTCAGGGTTAAAGGAAAGTTGAGACTGGCCTGGAACCCCAATAATCTCATCCTGAGATGAGCGGGAGTTCAGCTGACTCCTTCCCTCCCCAAATTACAGCCACCTGGTGGGCCCTAGCAAACCCTGATAAATCCAAGTAATTCAAGGCCTGAGTTTATCAGAGTTCACATAATTCAGCTATAAAGTAGTAACAAGGTCCAGGCAACAAAACATCCTCCCAGATTATCTATGCAGCTGGTCCCTGCCAATCCTTTTGTGAGATATCCACAGGCCACCCTGCCCTTGCCAATCTCCTTGCCGCTTATCCCCCTGCCTCTCATGCTTTCTTCTGCATAGAAGCACCCTCCCCAATCTAATAAATGAGCTGTTCACTGCAACTGTCTCCCAAACAGCTATGTCCACATGTTCATGCATTTCTAAGACTCTGTCACTCAGTTCCATGGATAAAAAGGGGGTCAGTGTGCATATAGGACACTTGGATAAATTTTAATATAAGATATTTTGAGAAATTTTCTTATAAATTATTTTATCTTTAGTCACACAGCTCATTTTATTTCTTTTCTTTGAATCCTTTCTGGACAAACTTGAATTTACTCTTTTTTCAACTACATGGATATCCTATGATGCACTGCACCTAGTATTGTCACTCATGACCTCTTATTGAGTCTAGTTAAAGGATTTATCCTTAGTCAAAATTTGCAGTATATGAAAAACAAAAATCAGGCCACCCTGTTTTCAGTTCAGAATGCAGAACATGTTATTTTATTTCTAGTTCACAAGTAAATAAGAAAATAATCCTCTTTCTCAAAATGCCAAGTTTTCTACCTAGGATAGAAAACTTTTTAGAAAAGGTGCTAAAATAGTATTTTTAATTTGTTTTTTATGCCTAATTCCTTATTCTTCCTTGCATCCTGCATCTTTCCATAGGCACTCCAACTGAGTTGCTCATACTACTAAAATAATGCAAACTGGAATATGATGGAAATCATACTTCATTTCTGTGTCATTTAAATCCCCTATGAGCCCTCAAGAAGTGGAGCCTGTAGCTCTAGAAACTAGTTGTCTTCCAAGGAAACCAGAATAAAGGTGTAAAAGACAGAGGAGAAATTTAGTGTCCTGAGGGAGAGCCTGATGACTTGGGCAAATCATAGATGTCAGACACCCCAAACAATGCCAGGTGAGCAGACACTGCACACTAATGATTAGACTCAGAGTTCTGCATATTTAGCCAGAGTTGAAGAACCTATGTCTTAGCTCTTCTTTCAGAATTTCCTTTTACCTTTCTCTAGACTCAGAAGTAATGATAGTGAGAACAATACCATGGAAATTGCATGGTGCACAAAAAGTCCCACCATAGAAATCTTTAGTGGGTACAATTTGTAGTACAGTTATGTGTGTGAAGTCCCCGACTTTACACAGCATGTTGGTCCTTAAATACAGGTGGAGTCAAGTTGTGTCATATAAAAAATATAATCTTAAAAAAATTCAATAGAAAAACAAAATCATGAAATCTGCAGTAAAATGGATGGATCTGGCAGGAATCATATTAAGTGAAGTGACTTAAGCTCAGAAAGACCAAAATCACATGCTCTCTTTGATATGTGGGTCTTATCTTGTCATATCTATATGTATTCATGCACAGGAAGTAAAGGTGGATATAAACTATGAATGCAGAATTGCAACCAAAGGGGATGAAATATAAGAGGGACAGGGATGAACAAAAGGATGTCACATGTCAACAGAAATGAAAACATATAGGAGGAAGAAAATGGAAGAAAGAGGAAAGAGAGAGCAGGAGGGAGAAGGGAATCAACAAAAACCTATTGAAAATGCCAAAAATTTAAAAATGCTGAAAATTTTTAATAGAGCCTACTAAGGCATTGAATAAAAGGGTAGTCAAGGAGCCAGGTGTGGTTTCACACACCTGCAATCCCAGCATTCAGAAGATGAAGGTAGGGATCAGGAGATCAAGGTCATCACTAGCTATGTACTGAGTATGAGGTCAGCCTGAACTAATTGAGAATGAAAAAAAATAAGTATGGTCAAAAGCAATAGCTCTGTGGTTTGATTTCATGCAATTAAGGGATGTATCTTACTGAGGATCTGGGATAATTTACTCAAATTCTGTGTGCTTGTATTGTATAATATATACTTGCAAGTCTATTGTGGGGCCTGAATGATCCAACAGCTTAGAGGCATCGCTTGGCACATGGTAAACACGTCTTCAACCTTTGTGATTGTTGTCACTGTAGGTTATAGTTATGAAATTGCCAATTAGACTTGTGCAGGCATCACGTTGAAGCACTGGATCACTGTATCTCAGAGTAAAATGAAAATCACCGAAGAGTCAGAACAAGTGCCATGATATGTATTTTATACCATTATTGGGAGCTGAGAAATAGATTATAAAAACAGAGCTGTCAAGCAATGAGACAAAATCACTCCCATTTCTATTCAGATGAGAATCAGCACAGAACAAAGAAGTCTGCACTGTTAGAGATATATGTAGTGGGAGGGAAGACTGGCTGCTGGGCTTTTCCTGTTTAAACAGTGCTGTGAGTCTGCACATTGGTCCTGTGAAATATGTTTTCCTAGTGACTCTAAAAATACAGAAGACACTTCCTCACAGCTCCCACTTTTTATTGGCAACTTACACTTCACTTTTCTCTATCTCTTTTTTCCAGTCTCATAAGTAATATGCCACTTTCCTGTGTTTTTAAAAGGATTTTCAAGGACTTTAAACTGAATTTTACAGCTCCTAAAGGGGGAAGTGAGAAGCAAGAGAATAAACCTTGGCTTTAGGATAAAAACATATGTTGTGACAGCTTTGGATGAGGAGAAATGCAGGAAAGAGTGAAGAGCATGGGATGATTATAGATTTCATGGTCAGAGGGAAGCCTCAGTGCAGGAATGTTCCTAGGCAGGGGTGGAGAGGAAGCAGGAGTTTCCATCTGGAATTCTGTGGGAAAACACACATGGCTCTTCCCAAGACTGGAAGGAGGGGAAGGGTGGACTCACACACATTTTAAGGTTCTCCTTTAGTGTCAAGTGCTTTGCCTTGTTCCACTAGCAGTGGAGACATGACATTGGACATCATGGGCTTTCTCTGGGAGATGTTGAGGCAGCTAAGCGAGGAGCAGCATAGACCCTTGTCTTCACAGTTCTCACAAGTCAGTCTTTAATGGATTCGTTAAGTGATGCTGCTATCCGTGTCCCATTCTGTTGTGTGCCTTTCTATGTCACAATCCCTGAAGGTAAGGATCCTCAGAGTATGGTTTCTGTCACCAGCACTTGGACTCACTAATTTGCTCTTCAAGGTCAGTATTGCTAAAATATGTACCGAAGGTCAGGGAAACAGTCCATGTGGGTGGTATTCTAAGGCTACCACATTCACACCTGGCAAATTCTAGTATTTTGGGTTTCAGAATCAGCGTTACACTCAGATGAAGCTGTCAGCTGCAGCATTTGAGTTGTGTAAAAGCATCTTTAATGTTTCTTGCATGTTTCAGGAAGTATCACAGAGAAATATGCATAAAGAATAACATGATGTTTGGTGTAATATACACACAGGGAGAAATTACAGAACTAATTGGGGGTGGTCTAAAAACAGGAGTAAGCAAAATGACATATAGAAATTTGGGCAGGAGAACAGCTTTCTAGTACACCAAGGACTGAATAACTGTCAATAAGAGCTGTCAGTTTTGTCTGCATAATGTGAGTCTAGTCTGGGAAATGAACTAAGATTTGAAGCCAAAAACAAAACACATTATTCTTTTTTATTTTAATGGAAATGTCTAAGAGGAAAACAATAAAATGCCAGCCTTATACATTTCACTTCACTAAGGAATATAAACACTGACAAGAAGAAAAGGTAAAAGATGAAAGTCTATGTTTCATTGCCGTCTTACTGTTCTATGTATAGTATAATATGACAACAGACAAGAGTTGGCTTTGTAAGCATAATATCTTACAATGGTTGAGATGCTTCTGTGATCTCTGAGAGAAATTGCTGCACAGGAAAGATGATTATGAATGGAACAATTCATAAAATATATTCTGCATAATATGTGCTTGAACAGCCAGAGACTTTGCCCCCCTCAGTAACAACATACAAAAGGGGGTGGAACTGGGTTGACTCCTAGACTATCCATAACCCCCTGCCCATGGACTGATCCAGTTTGCCCACGGAAGAGGATATCCAGCTGATTGGGGACAGGGAAGAGAGAAATTGGGAAACTGGGGACACCAACACATTATTTGCTCATTCAATGTATCTGGAAAAAAGAGTGAGAACTGAATAAACATTAGATCATAATAAAGACAGTAAGAAGAGCAGTATAGAAATATACTCATAAAGATTCCTTAGAGGGCTGGAGAGATTGCTCAGTGGTTAAGACTCTTGTCTGGAAAGCCCAGCTACCCGAGTTTGATTCCTCAATACCCACATAAAGCCAGATGCACAAAGTGGCACATGTGTCTAGAGTTCATTTGCAACAGCTAGAGGCTCAGGCATGCAGATTCTCATTCTTTCTCCCTTTATCTCTTTCTTATGCTCTCCTCTGTGTCACTTACTGCTTGAAAACAAATAAATAAAAGTCTTGTTAAAGGATATAATAGACATTTCATCAAAAAAGACATGCATTGTCAATCAGTATGGCAAAAGATTTTTTACTCCATTTATTTTGAGGGGGTGACTATAGTGAGATATAACTTTATATTCAGTGAGAAAACTAGAACCAAGTATTTAGATGACAAATTTTGGTTAGGATATGGAAAAATTGGAACATCATACTTGCCAGTAGCAATATAAAAGAAGGAAGCCATTTTTGAAATCAGTGTGACCATTGTTCAAATGAGTATATATATGTATATATATATATATATATATATATATATATATATAGTCATCTTGTTTTATTATTTCATAGACTTTAGCTGTTTTTAGGCTTGGAAACTGTACCCAGACTCACGTTTAAAGTTATCACTTCATCCAGAAATTCTACTTCTAAATGTATACCTAAATAAAAATATATGTTCACATCAAATTTTATCCAACAATATTATAACAATATCATTGTTTATATTCAAAAGATTAGAATCAATAAAATGTCTATGACTAGTCAAAAGAAAATTAAAATGTGATAGGTGTATACAATGAAATATTAGCAACTATAAAAGGAATGATGTATATTGCTAGTATATACAATAATATGAGTAAGCCTTGAAAATATGCTAAGTTAAAGAAGCCAGTCATGAAAGAGCACATAGATACTATATGCTATTCATGCTAAAGGACTAAGAAAGAACATCTGTGTAAAGAAGAAGCAAATCTGTGGTTGCTAAAGCAATGGGAAGGATGAGGGCTAAAGAGCATGGGGTTGCCTTTTAAATTATGAGAATATTCCTACCTTGACTCTGTACATAACTGTGAATATAGTGAAAGCTGTTGTGGGTAAATTATATGATATGTGAGCTATATCACTATGAAACTAGTAATAAATAATTATGGAAATAAGAAAATAAAATATTTAGAATACTTGGGGAAAACTAATAAGTATATTTGCATTTTTGAAGTAGATGATGCAACCAAATCTGCATAAGTCTCCATAACATTTATGTAGAATGAACAAGAGCACTTAGATGAAAACATGACCCTTAAATATCTCCAGTTAGTTGGTATGACTCTATTGGGAAATCCTTGTTAAATATTTAAGAAAACATTCCCTGGCTATGAAGAAATGGAGACCAAATTAGATATGGGATATTTATTTGGTGAATCATTGAAGTTATATGCAAACACAGTTCAAAGCAGAATCATAACCGGAAAAAAATGGCATAAACACTTAAGAGGTAAGGTGAAAAGAATAAGCCATTAAAAGAGGTTGAGAAAGCCCAAAAAATGGACAGTCAGTTGAGTATGGTACCATTAATGCTATGGAGATGGTTCTGAAGTGGAAGTGGTCAGAAAGTCAAGATTGCTAACTTCTACAAGTCTGAAGGAGAGAAAGAAAGAAAAAAGGAAAGGAAAAAATGGAGGGAAGGAACTAAAAACTACATGTACTCTTAGCTTCAGGTCACAGCATTGCTTAAATTACATTGAAAAATATTTGCACATTCTGGATGCTGAGGTAAGACCATAACAAGTTCAAGGCCTCCTTAGACAAATTAACACTACCCTGTCTCAAAAAAAGAGGTTAGTACAGCTCTGTGCTAGCATGCTTCCCTAGTATGTTTAGGGGCCTAGAGTTCTATCTCCAGCATAACATTAAAAAAATACACAAAATTTGGAGATACTTGTTTTAAAATGGTATACATATATATTAGATGTTTGGAAAATGTCACCTGTGATAGTTAAGTTTTCTTGTCAAATTGACTTGTTTATTAATATTGGATGGGTCTATGAGGTTGTTTATAGGAAGGAAGCCCTCTTAGTAAGGGACAAGATGTAAGGAGGCTCAGGGGAATTAGAAACAAACATCCCTTCAGTACAGGAAGGAAATTCCAGGGACTCAGGGAATCAACCAGTCTAGGAACCCCACTCTAAGGCTATCTAAAGGAGAAGAAAATTTCTCTCTGTCCCTGCCTGTTTGATGTTGTGTGTGTAGTGTAGGTGATGGTTTTTCTCTCTGCTTGGACTGTAAGGGGGGAGGGGCAGCCTCTTTCACCATTATGAAACTTTCCCTGGATCTGGATCTGTAGCTTCAATAAATTCTTTCCTCCCATAACTGTGCCTGGTTTGGAGGTTCATCCCAGCAGCACATGAACTGACTACAACACCCAAGAACATGGCATTTTTTTCAACTTAACATTTTGAACAAAATTTGCCTCTCACACTGTTAACCAGAATAGGTCTCTCCCTTTCCTTTCTCCCCTTCAGAGTGTGTGTGTGGGTAGGGGGGTGGATTTCACCCAAGAACTCATGAATACTAAGTAGGCATGGTACCACTGAGCTACCCATGCAGTCCCTAGGCCCCTAGATTAAAGCATCTTGATCACTTCCGTTAGCTGTTCTTCACAAGAACTCTTGAACAAAAGCATTATGCCTATTACAACTTGTCAAGTCCACGTGAAGAAAATGCCCCAGGTCACATGAAAATGGGAGAGGTGTTCCTTAATTTTCCCAGGGCTGTCCCTGTAATGGGAACAGTAATAGCTATTTCTATCACTGCTCAGATGAGCTCCAGGCTTAGTAAGTGGTCATCTGCAACACTTCATCCCACATTTTGTATCTGAGGAGAAATTGTAATTTGGAAGAGGGAAGGAGTACGGAAGATCATTTGTAGTAGCATTGGCACAATTTTGAAAATCCTTTCACTGCCATTTAGGTATCTGATTGTTCAGTGTAATGGTCTAGATGAGGAAGAACACTCTGGCAAAATCCAATCATCTAGCACAGCCCGGTCCTGAATTTCAAGAGCACAAAATCATTTAGTTTCTTTCAATTGAAGCATTAGCTATCACACCCTGTTTCTTGGCTCTGCTAGATAAGAGTTCTCTATAATTAATCATAAAAGAGCATAAGCATTTGAATGCTTTAACGGGTGATCATTATCCTCATTACACCAAGGGCTCACCTGCATCTTCAACAGGCGCTTGGCAGTGGTGCCAAACTGGGCAGAACTGCAGCATCTGACGGACTAGAGACTGGAGAGCAGGGTTTCTGACACTGTAAGTTTTCAAGGTGACACAGACTGTGCTCAGGAAGTGAAAATATCTATGCCTGTCTTTCAAACATCAAAGACTCAGAACAAGGTGGGTCAGCACAAGGGATGAAAGGCAGCCGTGGACCACTCCGGGACTACAAACTGGGAAAGGTATGATGTAGTGTCATATGTCGATAAAGTACATCCAGCTTATGATGGCGCCATTGATTTCTTTAAGAGTTATTTCTAAAGGATAAATTCACAATACATGTTTAAGCCTGGTATGGAGATGTCCACAATCCCAGCATTCACGAGGCTAAGACACTGGGATTATGGTAAATTCTAAGCCAGTCTTGGCTAATAATGCATATAACGGCACATATGTCTGGAGTTTATCTAGAGGCAAGAGCTCCTGGAACACCCATGGGCACTCTCTTTCAGTCTGCCCCCTTTTTTTTGAGGTTTGTTCTCGCTCTAGTCCAGGCTGCCAGGCTGACCCGGAATTCACTATGTAGCCTCAGGGTGGTATCAAACTCATGGTAATCCTCCTACCTCTGTGTCCCCAGTGCTAGGACTAAAGGTGTGTACCACCATGCCCAGCTCAGTCTACCTTTTTTTCTGTCTCTCCTAAATAAATAAAAATATATGCCCTCGGTTGAGATGGTAAAAAACTTGCCTAATGTGTGAGACTCTGAGTTCAACAGTTAGTACTGCAACATATTTGTATGTATAACTTTTTGTATTTATTGTATTTTTTCAGACAGGGTCCTATGTAGCCCAGTACAGTCTTGAACTCTAGAAGTAACAGAGAATGACCTTGAACTTCTGATTCTTCTGACTCTACCTGCCAAGTGCTGGAATTGCAAGCATGAACTTCTAACTTGGCTAATATTTTAAATTCTAGTAACATGTCAAGACTATCTTATTATTTACATTGAAAAAATAGGAAAATGAGCAGTGGACTATAGAAAACCTCTAGTGATCTTTCTGGCAATGAAAACTGTGGGCACTTTGCCATTTTTATTATCTGGAAATTCACTGCATGTAGTTTGTGAGCAATAGCTGGAAGGAAAAAATAATTATGAAACATTTAGTCTTTAAAATGTTAAAATGTGCTGTCATGCTTTGTGTTTTTGCCAAAGAAATCATAAAAAGCAATCAATAAGTATGCCCATCAAACTTCCCTCTAAATATTTGTGTTTGTACCTGTTAATGCTACTCTCACCTTTTGTTACAGAAGCTTCTCTTTTCAGATGGCAGTGACTACTAGGGAGTCTCAAGGCCCATCAAAGTGCCAAGAAAATGAAAACTGCAGGCACTGTGAGCAGCTCAGAGTACTGAATGTAGCCACACCATCACTTCCATCAAGGGGTATCAGCAAAAGCAGATGAGGAATCAAGTGTCAGCTCCATTGGTGAGTAACTCAGTGACCCTGGATATTTCATCTCAGCCATTAGGCCCTCCACATATTTGTCCATTAATTGGGACATAACACCATCTTCCATTATCACAAAACTGATGCAAAGATTATAATGAACATGGTCATAATGAAGAAAACATAGCTGCTAACACCAAAACTTAGGAGTTTTACTCATCTGTCTCCCTTGTGGCTACAGCAAGGATGGTGACATGATGCAATACAGGACTACAATGAGCGAAGGAATCACTTTGTTAAGTAGGGAAGACAAAGAGCAGTTAGCTGTTTAGAAATGAGTTGATGTAGCTATCTTCTAAATAACTGATTTCTACAAATGTTTTTCAGGTCATCCAAAAAGCCAAAGGAAGGCCCAGCCTACAGATCAAAAGACTAATGTCATATGAGAGGCGGCTTAAGGAGGCCACATGAAGAACGAAGGCTTGAAGGAAGGCCACTGGGTAGGAATATTCTATGGGAGAAAGATTAGCTGACGGCCTTGCTGCAATGCAACATCTTATTCTGTAAGTTAGAGACAAGACTACTTATTTTATGGGAGGCTGTGCTAATCAAATGGCACTCCACATGCTCTGAGCACCTGAAGAAGGAGTCTAGCTAATTGCCAACACTTGAAAACTTGGGCCCATTGTGTTCAACACATTTCACACTGATGGTGCCACTTATTTACACCTACCTACACGGGGCACCAGGAACCTTCACAGTGATCACCAGTTTCTGATACTATTAATCTTGTATTCCCTCTCTTCTCCCACATGAAGGAAGAAATGCTGAGTATTCAAGGAACAGCGTTTCAAACTGTGTCTAAGATTTGTTGCTCTAATCCCTGACCATGTAGAATTCATCACTATTACTCTCCTTATTTTTTACAACTTTTTGGCTCCCACAATTGTTAGTAAAATATGAAATAGTGAAATAATTATTAGTAAAAATTAATGAAAGAGAGGCTGGAGAGATGGCTCAGCGGTTAAGGCACTTGCCTCTGGTGCCTAAGGCCCGGGGTTCAAATCCCCAGTACCCACTAATGTCAGACCCACAAGGTGGTGGACCTGGAGTTCTCTCTCTCTTTCTCTCTCTCTCTCTCTCTCTTCCTCTCTCTCTCTCTGTATTTCTCTGCTTGAAAATGAATAAATAAAATTTAAAAAATTAATGAAAGAGCTAAAATCTCATCTCCTTTCTCTTACAAACTATTCACTTTAGACCTAAAACCTTGCATGTTCGTGGCACTATCTTCTGAATTTATTTTAATATAAATGGATTTATCATAATACTAGGAATACCTTTGAAAATAGCATCCTTTAATTTGGGTTATAGAAACTTATGTGCACTATATAATGTGTGAAAAACTCATTTATATTTTATTTTGTTTTGATTTGAGACAATTGTTGCTATACAGCTCAGGCCAACTCTAACTTGCAATCTTCTTGCTTTGGCCTCTTCTGTCCTGGGATTATAGAGATGAACTACCATGCCTAACTCCTTATACTTGCAAAGTGTTATATGTATGAAAATAATTACATATGATAAAAATAATGTTAGAACACTTTGATTGCTAGCATAGTGACATACACCTCAGCACTTGGGGGATTTAGGCAGGAGAATTGTGAATTTGGGGGCACCATGTGTCTCAAAGTCCTCATCCAAAAAAAAAAACCAATAAAGAAAAATGAGGGCTGGAGAGGTTAAGGCACTTGCCTCCAGGGTCAAAGCCCCCCCCCGCCCTGGTTCAATTCCCCAGTACCCACATAAGCCAGACCCACAAGGTGGTGACCCTCGTGTACTCTCTCTCTCTCTTTCTCTCTCTCTCTGTCTCTCTCTGTATCTCTCTATGAATATGAATAAATAAAACATTTTTTAAAAAATATAAATTTTGTCTTTTTATTAATTAAATTTAGGAGAATTCACAGAAAATGTATAGTTTCTATGATCCCAAAGGTTTGGGGAAGACCTAGTCTTTTCTCTCCATTCCAGATGGTGAACACTGGCTTTTGTGGTCCCAGAGCATCCATGCTCTGCCTTGAACTACAACACTCCCAAAGCCATTTCCCTCTGAGCAGTCACTTGTCTCTGAACATATGGTGGCAGTGTCCATTGAGCTGGCCTGTCCTAGACATTTGCAAGGAAAATCAGCTGGACTAGGTTTCCTATATTGTTGAAACATGAACTGATTAATAATAATGTGAAAAAAACTAACAACCATGGAACCAATTTCATCTAGAGATAAGTGACAGGTTTAATAATAAATCAGTAATATCACTAAAGACCTCGGATCTTTGCACCTCATCTCAACCCCAGGGAAAAGAATCATCTTTTATTGTGACGTCCACTCATGAACCAGATGTGCTTTATTAGCGCCAAGTGTAAGCATGATATGATAGAGTTGTAACTGGGCTCGCCTCACAGGGGCAGCTCGTCTCTGCAATAATGTTGTCAGCTGAGCTTGCTCATAAGGATATGCACAACCATATTTTTAAAACACTGCAGTTTTAGAGGTTCTGATTTGATCTTTCACAAATCTGTGAAAATATCCCAAATGCAATATTTTAATAATTTAAGTGTCAATATATTTTCAGTGATTTCTTTTGGTAGCAATGCTGGAGGGAAGAGACAATATTGTCTACTCCGTGTTACTCAGAAGCTGTTCCTCCTCTTGTGTTTTTTCTTATATAGAAAATCCCCCAGCTGCAGCTAATACTCTGCTTCATGCTAGGCTGGGCTTTTGATGTAGCTTTCCCCATGCTCATTCACACCTCAGATATGTAGTTCACTGTTAAATGTATTTTGAATTAATAATTAAGAATACATTAGGGGCTGGAGAGCTAGCTCAGGGGATAACACTCACCCCACAAGCATGAGGACCAGAGTTTAGATCCCACAGCACCCTCATAAATTCCAGTTGACTGTGTCAGCCTGCCTATAATCCTGTCATTTGGGAGGTAGAGATTAAAGATCTGTGTGGCAAGCTGGTTAGCTAGACCTCCAAATCAGCCAAACCTGGGTTCAAGTGAGAGGCCCTTCCCCAGTAAATGAGGTAGAAAGTGATTGAGGAAGACACTTTATGGCAATCTCTAGCCTCCATACGAGCATGCATGCACACATATGCCAAAAAGAAAATAGATTGAATTAAATGATCTTGATCAAAGTATGGGAGGTTAGTTACTACAAACTAAAAGAGGAAAGGAGACATTATTTTACTTAAAGAAAAGGAAATGCCTAGCCCAGCTTAAGGAAGATGAGAAACATCACACTATAAGGCACAAGCTAATGAGAACACTGTCTCAGTTATCAGGAGACTGGACTCTCTGGGTTGTGAGTCTCAGGTACACATTCTTAGTACACTGTTGACATGTTTTGCATATTTTTATTTGCTATAAAATTCATTCAGTCAACAGTATTCCTGGAAAGAATTCAAATAAATTATTTCTATTCCTGGTGTACTATCTGGTTAAAAGCATATAAAATTTATAGATTTTTAGGATTGGAAAGACTAAAATCTAATATTTAAATCTGACCTTTTCACTTTACAAATATAAACATCAAAGAATGCAGGGGTTCACTAAGGCCACGATATTTTTAGTATCATCTAAGGATCACTCATTTCATGTTGTCTTAAGTTGTTTGCACACATTTTCTTATTTAATACTTGACAACTGTGTGAAAAAAAAGAGTTCCCTTTTATGGATCAGGTAACTAGAATTCAGCAAGGTTGAGAAACTTGCCCAAGTTCTCAGCCATGTTTACAGCCTCGCCAGTGATGGACCCAGCTGTTGACTCCTAGCCAAGTGTTTGTTCCCAACAAGAACAAATCCAGTGCTTCGATCACTAAACAGCCAGGGTGGATACTTGAACCCAGGAGTTGGCACAGAGGTTTGGGTGACTCTTATGTACAGGTTGTGATGTGTGGTTATTTGCTTCTTAGGAAGATACTTGGGCTACATTAATTTAACAGTTTTTCATAATGGACTTACTGTTTACAAATGTAAACATAGTTAAAAGGGCAGCAATTGTGATAATGCACCTAACGAAAGCATATTCTTTAATAAAGGATAGAATACTTAGAATCTTTCACTTAGTGCAAAAATCTGCCAATCTTCTGAATGAAGCATAACCACACTAGAGTGGGGAGGTGAAGACTATCACAATTGACAACTCAAGTGATACCAGATGCCAGGCTGTCTCTCAGTGACGTTGAGAGGACACTGGATAAAGGCATGGCCAGAGTGCTCTTAAGATAGTGAGAGAGATTAGCAGGACTTTTGCACAAGGAATCAAAATTGTAATCTAAAGATTGCTATTTACTGTGCTCTCGTGTTAGTGCCTGAGAACACTGGCGACAAGCCAAAAGGATGCACCCCTGGTACTCTGGGTTGGGCTTCTTTATTGTCTCATTATGTATAAACTTCTTCCCTCTGTCATCATGATTGAGATCAGATGACTGAGAGCTGTGGATTGTAGCAGGAAATATAAAAGAGTTCTTTTTTATATTATACTAACAAAATATATTAGAGCTCAGACCATATACATTGTAAGAATATTTTTATCTAATCTAAATAAAATTCGTATCATAGTACACACACCTTTAAGAATAGGTTTAGAGCTACTGAAATATGATAATGGTATTAGTATCCCCTGCTTGTGTGATGGTTTTTTCTTGGCATGTGTGTGTATATGCATATATGTGTGTGTGCATGTAGGTTCACTCATGCTATGGTTCATGTGTGGAAGTAAGAAGACAATCACCTTTTACTTCATTTGGGACAGTATCCATCATTGTTTCCACACCTTTTTCTTTCTACATGTTCTTTTACCGTCTCCATCTTCGTTCTTGCCATAGGTGACTGGGGTTACAGAAGCTGTGGAGGTCTGTGTATCTGAACTCAATATCCAGAGTTGAACAGCTAGCACTTCATTCATTTCACCGTCTCCCCAGACCTCACTTCTGTTTTTAGTAGTTTGCTTTTATTTGTTCAAAATATTTCAAAATATTACAGTCTATTGCATTCTTAATATTTCATTGGAATATACTCATTGTACATAATACTGAGTTTTATATAAACAAATTTTTCTAAGTGTGTCATGCACTTTGAGCATATTCACCCCAAACTAATCCCTCTTTTAGTCCTTCTCCCCCTTTCTCCTTCCTACTAATCCCTTCCCACAACCATACACACACACACACACACACACACACACACACACACACACACACACACACACACACACACACACACACACACACACACACACACACGGAATTCCAGAACCCAAAGATGAAAAGAAACATGTGTTTTTTCTGCATCTGACTTTCTTTGCATAACATGACCTCAGGTTGCATCCATTTTCTAGTAAATGAGTTTTATTCTTCTCTATAGATGAATAAAACTCTTTTATATAAGCATATATATCACATTTTTATCCACTCATCTGCTGATAGACACCTAGGATGATTATATCCTGTGCTATTATAAAGATTGCTACAATAAACATGGATGTGGAGAGATGAAAGCTATGAAGATCCCTTTCAAAGAAGTCCAGCAAAAAGCATGCTGGGAGCAGTATAAGAACAGATTATATTAAGGTTCCTCCTCTTTCTGGAAGAAGCTTCTTTATTCTAGGTAGTTGTGTACAATTTGTTCCCCAGCCAGAAAGGTTTTAATTCTGTTCCATAGTCTAATTTTCTGGCCTCATTTTTAGAACAGCAATTCCTAGTATCTTAATAACCACAATGGGTGACAATGCCCTGCTTCAATGACATGAGCTATAGAGAATAATGTTGTTTCTGAAATTTCATAATTAAAAAGGTATTGAAGTTCAAGGACTTATACATAAAATGATATTTTTCCTAACTACTTAACATTGCCATTTGAGTTAGTAATACAAGTAGTATTTTTCTTCTTTTTGAAAGCTCATTTTCCCCCATTGGTACCTGATCTTAACATAAAGAAAACATATGAGCTGCTATGTGATTACCTCCATGAGAACTGCGGCTGGACCTGTGCATCTACAGGTCTGCATTTGCATATTTACCCAACCGTGAAGCAGAAATATTTAGAGAAAAACTCCAGGAAGTTCTTAAATGTAAACTTCTAGTTACCATGCTATTCACTGTACTGGATGTATTTGAGTGCAGGGATGGGCAGGCACCCCTGCTGCAGCCTCCACAGGCCTTCAGTGCCTCTCCTGATTGCTATTACCTCTTCTTCGTTGGCTACTAGTGTTGTTATGCATCATGGATTCTGTGAAAAAAATTCTCCTGAAATTCATGCAACAAAACAGATGTCAAAAAACACACAGGTGTGCGTGGGAGAAACTAGCTGCCTGTTGTGCTCTCCATAACATCCTACCCCATGGAATGATCCAGTGTGCCCACTGAGGCAGATAGATACCCAGTGGATTGGGGACAGGGAGGAGGGAATCGGGGATACCAACATAATATTTACTAATAAAATGTATCAAATTTTGGACAATAAAAATACCGATTTAAAAAACAAAACAAAAAAAACAAACAAAAGTCCATGTAGTCAAAGGAAGCCCTCGAAGGCAAAGACTGAGATCAGGGAGAAAGTAGAAATCAGACCTCTTGCAGGACTGGTCAGTCACTATGAGTATACTCTGAAATTTCCCCTCTCACATCTCAAAGAGAATGTAAGACTATCTCTGTGTCATCAAGCAGCCTGACTGAAATACAGGAAATGGCTTGTCAATCCTAAATTTATTTCTTACCTTTGAGACCCTGCTGGTTCAAGAAATGTTTTCAACAAGAGTCCTGCCAACAAGAGTCACCTTCCTATTATTAGAGACATACTCAGATTTGTAGAGCATTGTAATCTAGGTCAGATATAGTTTGGACAAAATGCACTGAGACATGGGGTTAAACTTGAGTTAGGATCTGGCTGTCCTCCACTATGGACTGACAACTTCACTCTACCTTCCTTCCTTTGCCTGCCCATCCAGGTGCTCATCAGCATGGGCTTATAAGATACAAAAGTCTGACAGATGTGTCTGTGTGATTCAAATGAGAGACTGTTACTGAGTATAGAAAAATGATCCTGATACTAGTACTTTTGGTTTTGAATGGGTATGTTTATTAGGGACATAGCAAGCAAAATTAAAGAAGACGTGGCAAATAGTAGGTAACATACAGAACATCAGGCGAACATTGAAGAGCATCCAGCAGAAATGACTGGCTGAGCCCTAGTCATGTGGAGTCACCAATCAAGGGTCCTGGGCAGAGGTCTCCTCAAGTGAGCTTTCCAACTGGAAATTCATACTGAAGACATTCTTCCACTATGAGATCAGAAAGTGACTTTTGTTGAAGTCTAAAATTTAGGGACGGGGTACCAGACAGCCTGGGAAAAAGTTTACCTTTCAGACCTTCTCAAGGGCACAATGTTTTTAACACTTGGGCTGTATAAACGTATTTGGGTGTCTGATGGGAAGGAAGTATGGAGGGATTACCCCATTCCCAGAGTCAGCTTTCAATAAGCTGTAACAGCAAATGACAATTTACCAAAAAAAAATTAGAAGGTCAATTTTCCATGGTTATTCCTTGGCATAGTGAATGTAAAATCTCTAAATCTGTTTGAATACTTTCACTTAATTTGTAGAATGGTGACAGACTGGGTGGACTTTTTAATAACCATAAGATTACAATTATAGTAATTGCTATCACTATTGGGAGAAGTTGGGCACTCATTAAACCTTTAGAGTGATTTAAATGAGAAAACCACATAGAATGATAAATGGTATGTAAGTAGTAGTGGAAGATCCCTGCGTTTCTTCCAAAGTGAAGTAAGGAAAGGGAGGAGGCTAAGATTCTCTGTCTCTAGACAGTATTGTAAGAAAAGTAACTTATTTCTGCAGCCTCTACCTCTGACCTCATCTTAACACCACCTTAAATAAAATGTTTCTATCATTTCAGTCTTCATCTCCACAGATTTCCCATTTACATATAAAATTTTTAATATGATATCATAGACCATCTCCCCAATTGTTCTGCCTGCATTCCATTCTGAGCTGTCTACTGTCCAACACACAATACAACATCATAGCTTTGAAACTCCCTGTCATATCTTCTATGAATGCCTCATGAGTTAATAATAAATAATAAATAATAAAACCTGTTGTTTCTCATGCACACCTACGACAGTGATGACCACAGCCTCAAAGCTTCAGTAGTATATAATAATGGGCATTGCTTTTACCCTGCGAATGCAGTGACTGTCAAGAGTAGACTAGTTCAGGCTGTAGTCACTTGTAACTCCCTCTTGGCCTTGGGCCTATCATGCTTGCTGGCATGTTCGTCTCATAATAATTGCAAATGTCCAAGAGGCAAGTTCTACTGTGGTCTGTCATGTCAAACCTTGGTTTCTTTTAACAACTTAAGACTATACCTTGCCTAAAGCAAGTCACACAGCCAAGACAAAACTTCAGACATGGGAAAGTGCACTTTGATTTTAATGGACATGTCTACAATACCAGAGAATTGTGTCTCATACCTTGATCTACCCCAAAGGGTGATTTGATGGCGGCCTTACACACACACACACACACACACACACACACACACACACACACACACACACACACACAGCTGTATTTTAGTATTTCCTCAGGATATGAATATGCTAAACAGTGTGTCATGTCCTCGAGATAGAATTTCTCACAGTGAATGCATTTTACATGGCAGAATACTTAACTAGAAACAAGGCCTAGGTTAAAGATGGTTTATGTTGTTGAAATCTGCTGAGTTTGTCACTCAGCTGCCACACAGCTCTGCCAACAGCACATAATGACAGAAGGCATGTGGCAACACAGCTTTTATCACTTCTCTTTCTCTCTCTCTCCATCCTTCTACCCTTCCCTCCCTCTCCTCTATTTTAGATACTTTTCAAAATTTCCTTCTTACATATCAATAAATCTACATTTTAACCAATAAAGGGTAAACAATTAACAAAATACTTTGTCATTATGTGCCTATCCCCAGCCACTTTTCCAGCTCAATGTTTGATCACTGCCAAGTATTACAAATTCAAAGGTCTCCCTTCATACTGTAACTTCATCCCCTATTTCACTGAAGACTCCTTTCTGAGCTAACAATCTCTGGTACCTGAATGATATTGCTCTTTGAGAGTCTCTCATGAATCAGCCTTTGTTCAATTCAGCTGCTTTCCTCGGTCTCTCCATCACACGTGTTTCCGCAGCACTGGACCCAGCTGAGCACTCACTACTTCTTTATATATTCCTGCATAGGTTTCTCCTACTCTCTTCATTCTCATCATACCTCTAGATAGCTTCCCCGTGGCCTTTCCTGCCTTTGGGTTGTCTCTGTCCATTTCTTCATACTGCAACAAACTACCTAAAAATATATATCTTATGAAGCTTACTATTCTGGTGGCCCAAACGCATGGCACCAACATTGACTTGACTTCAGGGATGGCCCCATGATGAAGGCCTCATGGTGATGGAACCACATTGCTGGAAAGGTGCAAGTGGTGAGCAGATACGTGTGGAAGAGTCCACAAATATGGATGAGGCCCAACTTCATCCAATCAGACTTAATCTAAAGATCCTGATCCATTCATTCATGAAGGCAGAGCCTCTGTCATCCAATACATTTTTAGAGGTTCCTTCATGTCCCAACAATGTCACACTGGTTGTCAAATTTCAGCATGGGTTTTGATGAGACCAAGCTTCAGCCCAGGTGTCACTTTCTCCGGGCTGTGTTGCCACTTAAATCCTGTGTTCTCCCTAGTGAGCTCAGCTACTATATAAACTTTCAACCTCTGCCTCTCTTCAGAGGCATCAATCAAACTCTGTCCCCAACCTAGCTCTCCAGAGCACTTCATATCAGTCACAACCTATCAGTAGACAAGGATGCTTCACTTATCCCTACACTCAAGTTGTTCAAAAGGAAGGTAGAGAGTAAGGTTCAGAGACTTGGGATTTAGACACATCGATTAGTAATTTTTCTCATTGCTTTGAACAACTTAAGGGATGAAAGTGTTTTTGTTTACTTGGTTGGTTTTCTTTGAGGGGGTGATAATGGTGAAGACATGGAAGTGAGAACAGCTTGGGATTGTGGCAGTATCTGGGTGGATCATAAAGTAGAGAGTCTGCCTGAAACTAAGTTACGCCCCTTAAATCCCAACCCTAGTGACCAACTTTCTCCAGGGAGGCCCCACCTCCCAAAAGTTCCACAACCTCCCAAAAATAGCACCACAAGCTAAGGACCAAGTACTCAGTACACAGAAGACTATGGGGGACATTTTACACCCAAATCCTAAGAATGCCTGAGCTAATCTTTTGCTTTGCACACTTGTCAGTTATGTGATGAGATGGTTTGAATCACATGTCCCAAACAAACTCTTATATTCTGAATTCTTGATCCCCTGCTGGTGGCAATTTGGAGAGAGAAACCTTGCTAGACAAATTATGTTGTTACTTACGTTGTTATGGGTGGGCTTAGGGGTATGGCAGCCAGCCTCTTCTTTCCTGCTAGAGCTCAGCTCACTCTCCTGATGCTGTCTCCCATCTGCTATGGAAGACATGATTTCTAGTTCCACACAAGCCATGCTTTCGTCTGCCACCATGAAGCTTAGGCTATAAGTCAAAATAAAAACTTTCTTATCATGAGCTGCTTTGGATCAGATGCATTGTCCTACCAATGGAAAGTAACTGAACATGTGCCTATTGAAAAGATATTTAAGTATAATTTAGAGAAGGCAGTATACGTCACAGATCTACAGTGAAGACTGTGTATCTTACACACCACCAGAAATATGATAGTACTCAATACCTGGGTGATATTCTTTCTGTTAATTCTTCATAATTCTCTCATCTCTCCATATAAGTGGTATCTGCCATTTAAGTTATTGTTATAAGGTCCAGTAACATTGACTTTACATTACTCCCCAAATAGATTCTTTGGCTACACTCTTATCCTATTGCTCAACACTCTCCCCAGCCTGATCTTAGCTGCCTTTTCACTTGACCTTCTAATACTGCTCTTTGTGAACTGTTCTCTGGATGGCTTGACGAAGTAACTGACTCCCAAACAAGCTGTGTGGGCTCAAGACATTTCCCCATCTTGAGACTATCTCTTCTTCACTTAAAAAATTCTAGCTACACTCAACTGATTCTTCCTTGGGGATACTGCTTATATCTCTCCTAAAGAGTTCTATTTTTCCTTTATGACTTATATTATTGTTAATTATGAAGGTTTCTTTTTTCAACACAAATTAATCCCACTGGAAGCATAATGACAATATAATGAAGTCAGTAAAACAGAAAACCAGGATTAGAAGAATATGCGTATGTGCATTGTTGCCTAAAATTGTGATTAATGCCAACCATTGCTCTAAACTCTTCAACAAATAAAATTCAATCATTCATATACTTTTTCAAATATAAATTAGGTGTTTTCCTTAAGTCCTACAATGTGCTAGATCCTTGGGATACAAATGCCAAGGCATTTAAAATAAGGAGAAATATTTCTTTAAAAATTCCAAGATACAGAAATTTGGCATTGCTTATAAGGTGCTTCACAGAAATTTGTTTTTTATTTTTTATATATTTTTTATTATCCATAAAGAGTTACATTCAATGGACAAACAATGTGTTGTTATCCCCAGTTCCCCAATGCCCCTCTTCCCCATCCCCAATCAACTAGGTATCCTCCTCCGTGGGCCGTCTGGATCAGTCCATGGGGCAGGGAAACATAAATAGCCTAGTAGTCAGCCTGGTTCCGCCGGCCCCAGTATGATGTTACTGAGGGGGCAATGTCTCTGGGAGTTCATCCCCACCATAACTCTCACCATCTTTCCCCCCCTCTTCCGCTCACTTCCCTGAGTGGTGGTTGGTGAGTATTATGTCTACTTTATTGTTGAAGTCTTAGGGATCTCTGTACTTCTGCTTTAGGTTGTGTCGAAAATCATTTGTGTCTGTCTGGCTTATCCTGTGTTGACTGATTGGCTGTGGTTATGGGTCTCTTGCTTATCCCACCACTCTCTGCAGGGTTCTATATGGATCCTCCTCCATAGGTCTGGGGTGGCTCATCTCTTGCCAAGATGTCAACTATTGGCCTGTGGTTCAATGGTAGGGTTGGATGAGCCACAGCTCTCTCATTGCATTCTGAAAGACACAAACAGAATCTCCATTGGAGAGTGAGATCAGTATAGGTTAACTCAGATGCATATTTCTGAATTAGCTAGATTCTATTTTTAGTAGCCTCTCCATAAATCACTCACATAGTGCATCTCTCCTTGGGGGCCCAAGAGTACGGCTCCCAGTGCATTTCGCCCTAAGTCCCAAGTTCCAGTTAAGGACTCCCCCTCACTTAGTGGATTATTTGGCAGAATTAAAAGCTGTTGATTGCCTTCCCCACGCTTTGGCATTTTGTACTATGTATTATACAAAATGGCATTTCTCAACATTGACAGTTATAAACTCAAAATAACCATCACCTCTGAACTAATGAAGATGCTCTGTATCCTATAGTATCAGATATTGAGCCAAGGTTTAATTTTTTGTGTAAAAATATGCAAACACATCTTCTCATCTCATTCAAATGTGCTTTCATCTTTAATAAATGGTAATGTTTATCAAAGAATTTTTTAAAAATATATTTACGTATGATTCATATCAGCAAGTGTTTGATTTGCAAACCTGTTTTATAGTCCTATATCCTTAGGGTTTCATAGATACTAGTCTGGTAGACAGGGGTCTTGAGTAGAAAGAGCCATGTTATGTAGCACAATAAAGGATGACTTACTTAGTATAGACATTAGCTTTAGAATTAACATGAATAGCTAGAACATGAATTAACGTGAACAACTTTAGAGACAAGTGTTAAACCTGTCAGAATCACTGACCTGTATATGTTTTCAAATCCCACATGACAGAGAGGAATGTCAAGATGATCTGAGTATGTAGGGCCATTTAAGAAATTGCTGATGTTTCTTTGTAATACCAGGCCAAATTTATTTAATGTATTTTTAATGAAAATCAAGTCACTAACTCAAATAGAATTTTTTTTAATTTTTTTTTATTTATTCATTTTCAAGCAGACAGATAAAGAGAGAGAGAGAGAGAGAGAGAGAGAGAGAGAGAGAGAGAGAGAGAGAGAGAGAGAGAGAGAGAGAGAGAACCAGGGCCACCACCTTGTGGGTCTGGCTTATGTGGGTCCTGGGGAATTGAACCCGGGCCTTAGGCACTGGAGGCAAGTGCCTTAACCGCTGAGCCATCTCTCCAGCCCTAGAATTTTTTTTTAAATCAAACATTCTAACAGCACAATGCAAAAATATCCACTGGGTATCCTCCTGAGTGGGCACACTGGATCAATCCATGTGTCAAGGAGTTATGGATAGCACAAGAATCAACAAGGTTGCCCCCTCCTTTATGAATTGTAGCTGAGGGGAGGTAATGTTTCTGGGTAATCTCTCTCACCATGGCTCTTAAAATCTTTCTGCCCCCCCCTTCCGCTCAGTTCCCTGAGTCATGGAGGGTGAGTTTTAAGTCTGTTTTATTGTTGTGAATTTAAGCGTCTCTGTGCTTCTTCTTTAAGTTGTGTTGGAAGTCGTTGGTGTCTGTCTCGATGGCTTCTCATGGGTTGACTAATTGGCTGTGGTTATAGGTCTCTTTTTGTCCCACCACTTTTCTCAAGTGTTTTCACTTGGGGCCTACATAATAGGCCTGGGGTGGTTCATCTCTTGCTGGGATATCAGCCTTTGGCCTGCAACTCATCAGTGGAGTTGGAATGATCACAGCTCTCTCACTGCCTTCTGAAAAATATAAAATAGAATCTCCATTGGAGAGTGAGATCAGTATAGGTTAAATGAGACACACATTTCTAATTTGGCAAAATTCTATTGGGATTAGCCTCTCTGTAGTTCTCTGGTAATGGGGATTTCTTTTTGGAGTCCCAATTTTTGGTTCCTGTAGGATTTTGCCCTGAGACCCAATTCCAGTTAAGGGTTCCTTGTCACTGAGTGGATTTCTTGGCTAAT